>JAHWFP010034099.1:0-29660 GCA_023313725.1 Lithobius niger | reverse complement strand
TGTACACCATAAGCAGCTGAAGAGCCTTTTATGCAGTAAGCAGTGATAGTGTGCAGATACTTAATGGATGGCTATTAATACTTGTCTTAGGCTGTCTTTTCTTTGATTGTACACCATAAGCAGCTGAAGAGAGCCTTTTATACAATAGGCAGTGATGGTGAACAGACACTTAACGGATGGATATTAATACTTGTCGTGGGCTGTGTTTTCTTTCATTGTACACCATAGGTAGTTGAAGAGAGCCTTGCAGTAAACAGTGGTGGTTGTGTAGGCACTTAATCAATAGATATTGACTATATGGATATATAGATGTATATAAATATGGAAATATGGGCTGTGTTTCCCTTCATACTACACCACAAGCAGCTGAAGAGAGCCTTTTTTGCAGTAAGCATTGGAGTCTGGATGGATATCACAGGTTCATCATAGGCTGTGCTTCCTTTCATAGTACAAAATAATTGGCAATACAATTAATACAAGCACAACTGGAATTAGAAGAAGTATCACTTTCGCCCAAGTATAAAATGGGATGACAGCACACATTGCACTGAAGATGATAAAGAGTACAACACAACCAACAATGAACCATAATGTGGAGTTCCTTTTACTCTTTGCTGCATCAGGTGAATTAGGCACCAAATTAGCAGCATTAAAGAATCCTTCGCCTTGTCCTGCTTCGGAGAGGCGGAGGCCACTGATCACTCCAACGTCTTGCATTGTAGTGGTAAGGGAAGAAGACGACTTTAGTTACTGGTACATCTGAAAAGCATAGAAGAAAGATTGTAAGAAACCAACTTTAATGCAAAGATGTTGTGTGATTCCAAAACAAGAGTGCTGAGAACAGTACACTACCTAAGGTTGGCCATTGTTTTTTTTTTGTTTTTTTTTTTGGTGCAGCAGAAAAGTGTGGTGCGAATTGCATTACCACAACCAAGGGTCTTTGGGGTGTAAAATTGTCCTTTTTAGTTCGCCTTTTACCGAACACTATATAGAATGCAAATTGCATTGCTAAACCGTTATATTCAAACAATGCTGCTACAATGAATACTTGCTTCCCTTTGTTTGTAAAAAAAAAACAAAAAAAAAACGAACATTACTTTCAATGACATTTACGGAAAGGAGAGGGAAATTTATAATTGTTTTAGATGATATTAAAAGTGTCCATAACCCGCTGGAAAACTTTAAAAAAAATCAGCGTAGTCGATGTGTCACTGAGGGCTAACGGATCTGTCTTAAGGTCACTAACTCAACACAACTTGAACTCGTGTCGCTTTAACGCTAAAGTGTCTTTGCAGATCGGAGTAAGGGGGGGGGGGAGTGAGTTACAACAGCAACGCACGCATACCTTCATTCTAAGTAGATTGAGAAGGAATGGGCACTTGAAATTCCTGACCTTTTCACAAGCTGACTATTTAATCAATCTCACTTCAGGAGGAGTTAATATCGCCACAAATGCGTACACAGTATTTGTTAAAGCGCTTTAACTGCTTAAAGGTGGATTGCCACCAAATGAAGACTGTAGGATCTATGTATCAGTTAGACAACGTTGTTCGGCAACAATGCGGTAAGAAAGCCTCTGTTGATCTCGTGCTTTCGGCACTCGATCGACTTCGGCTTTCTTACCGCATTGTTGCCGAACAACGTTGTCTAACACACTTGTACAACGAGACCCTTGTTGCGAGTCGCATGCAGTCTCAAATTCCTGAAAGCCGACTCCATTGTGACTATACAATGGCGGTGGCCAACATAGCCGACGATTTGTTTGATGATTCAGATACAGATGTGTTGCTGTCTCAAATTCCTTTAAATGTGGAAGGTGGATGTGTTTCGTACGCTGATGATTCGCCAGCAGCTTCAGGTAGTGTTAATAATCTTTGTTTTTTCTTTGGGTTCCGTGGCACAGTGCAGTCTTCATGGTAGTAAGACTGCACGGCACTCTAGTCCAACAATGATTTGATTGTTGCAGCCGTGCATCTTCACGAAATTAAGGTACGGCTACAACAATGGAAGAGTTGTACAAAGCCATTTACCGCTATTTAGTTCTGTCTAGCCCTTACTTTCAACAAGCGAAGAAACACACAAATAAATTTATTTTAATGAACCAAACCAGCCACGTGCCTTCTTAATTATTGAGTGTAAAGTTGGTGCATTTATGAGCACCAGGGAAAAAGCGGTAAAGTTAACCCTAACGTTATCACGGGTGCTTTTTTCTACGTATTGACCGTTTTGAAATGCAGATTTTGAACAGATAGATGGGCGCCATCTATTGTAAATGATATCGTAACGTAAACCGCTTGCTCCCTGGTGCAACTTTACATTCAATAATTAAGGAGACAAGCGGCATGTTTGTTGTGTATAAAAAGCCTTTTCTTTGCGCATTCCTTCGCTTGTTGAAATCAAGTGCTACATAGAACTAAATAATGGTAGACGGCGCTAGATGCTGCAAGCTGTCATTCGGTAAATAGGCACTTTAACCCGACGTACGAAGATTGAAATCAACTATTTTGTAGTTGATGGGTAAGTAAAAATCATGTCACCTCCTGAATGGTGATAAAATCCCCAAGTACACGCGAATCATGTATTTAATTTTCGGCCAAATAATTTCGGTCTTGGTCACGAAAAATCCTTGGTACAAACATGATATGAGTGATGAGTACGTATAAAGTATGCCCGACCTTTACAGAATAAAATACTTACAATTCACAATCATTAAAACGTGAAAAAAAATCACAAGCACAATCTGATGCAGCTCAGGGCTGGTCCGCCATATTGGACTGACCCACGTCAACCATTGACATCTAAATCAAATTCATTAGTAAAGATAGAAATATTTGGATCAATTTTTCTATTTTTGTAAAATTGGTAATAGTGTTCATTGTCCTACCGCCATGAAAAAAATAAAATATGCCTTAAGTCTTACATTTTCCACTGGTTCAACACGGATGATGGATGTCTCACTGACGTCAATAGTGATTTGTGTTTGTGTGGCGTGCTTGGCTACCGCATACGACGAGTCGGGTCTGGTTATGTCCCCCCGCCTCCCACCCCCACGATTAATTTGTGGTACCTGTTACACTGCCCGTTTATTTTACGATGTACGAAGGTAGTGTGACATAAAGAGCCTTGAAAGTGGGTTGAGATGAATATCAGCTAAAGTCGACTTGAGTTAAGGACATAAGCAAGGTCTGTGTACCCCCAGCATATTATCAACTTCAATCTGGGCACACCAACAACTGCACAAGTGTCGACGTTCGTTTTTCCAACTTTCTCGTCAGGTTTGAAGATGATATTCTGTGTGCCGTGAATCCATCATTGAGTGAGATTAGATTAACGCAAAATGCACTGAAAATATCATCAACGCAGATATGTAATAAATTCACTTGGTCTGCGTTATCCCTGCAATCCCTGCAATCACAACTACAGATTTACCAACAATGACTAAACAGAGTTTTAATAACGAATCTGCAGTTATTTATTTATTGTTTTTGTTTATTTAAGCAAAGTTTGGCTATATTAAGTTTGATTCAGAATAAGTTTGACTGCTAACATACCATTTAGAATTAATGATGCTATGCTAAGCTAACTAAGCAGAACAAATGTGTTATTATATAGTGCCTGCACTCTTTACTTTATGGGAGGCGTCAGGAATCAACTGCCCAACTTAGGGGTATTAGTCATGTTTATTGTTGGGAACAGAAATAAACTTGGTAACTAGGGGGTTGGGGGGGGGGGCAGGGTGCCCGAATCTAAGGTCATGCATGCCCCTCTCCCATCTTAAGGGACAAACATTCGTCCTATGTGTCAGGTGTGTAATCTCAGCGCTGTAAGAACCTTAGGTGAGTGCACCCGCACCGGACAATTTCCCACACCGTGCCCTCATGACTCTTGGAGCTACATTGAAGATGTAATAACACACATCCTGTTTATCTCATTCGCATGCCGTTTTGGGCGATCAGGTTAACTGGGTCATGCACATAATTCCCCAATTGGAAGCAAACGTCTATTTCTTGACAGGTACAAAAAAAAATTTGATAACTGGGAGTTGAGGGGGGCAGGGCGCCCCAATGCAAGCTCATGCAGTGCCCCCCCCCCCCCATTTTAGGTTCTATGTTTCAGGGTGTGTAATCAGTGCTGTAAAACATTTGATGGGTGCACCTGACAATTTACTATACTTTGTTCCACGTTATGCTTTTAGAAAACTGACTGTATGACGCCACGTTTTCCTTCCACTACGAGTGCAAAAAATCCGTAAACATTCCATTCGTAAATTCTAACAGTAACTATGTAGAGTCTACAAGTGTGATATTCACATGTTTTTCAGTCTTAGTGCAAAGAAACGAGTCTTCATCCAGTCAGTATTCTGAAAACATAATGTGGAACAAACTATATACCGTGCAGGGAAGCACTCATGTGGGCATGGGGGCTACATTAAAGATGTAATAAAACGCATCCCGTTTATCCAATTAGCATGCCGTTTTCGGCTATCACGTTGTCTGGGCCGTACACATATTTCCCCAATTGAAACCAAACGTCTGTTTCTCAAAGGAAAAAAATTAAATTGTATATCTGGTTGTTGAGGGGAGGGGGGGAGGGGGAGGGGGCACCCCAACGCAACCTCAGTGGGGAAAGCATCTTAGGGACAAAACAAAGTCGTATGAGTCTGGTGCCTAATTCCAATTCTGTAGAGCTTTTGGTGGGGTGCAACGGACTTTTGAACCACCGCGTATATTAAGTCAGTATAACCTGATAGTTAGGGCATCAACATATTAATCTAAAGATTGTGAGTTCGAATCTCATCTAGTTTGCGAAAATGGATTAATAGTTAAAGACAGGTAGAACGTCTAGCTAATACTAGGAAGGTATAACTTTAAGTGTTGCCAATTTTTATTTTGCTCAAAAAAAAGAAAATAAAAAGGCTTGGTAAGGGAAAAGGAGTTAATTCAGGCAGTGCTGCCCTGCCAAGCCCTGTGATAGAAATTATCCAAGATACGTAACGTCCTGGGATAGAAAACGTCCTTGATAGGTAATGCCCTGGGGAAACGTAATTTCGTGGGGACCAGTTAAACCGGCGTGATTCGGCCAGACTACGCAAGCTATCTTTTAATTTAGACAGTTTTGTCCTGGGATGACTTGGGATACAAAATGTCCCACATACGCATCATAATTTCATGTGAACCAGCTAGACCGACAAAATTTACTTGAGGAACTTCTATAGTATAATTTTATTATTTTAACAAAAATTGCGTATTAAACTAAACTTTTTCTTTCGTTAATGATTTTAACAATTTTTTTCCAAAACAAAAAAATAATAAAAACATACTCGCTGTTCACTACAGTCTGTAAGCAGGATTGGGGGAGGGGGGAAGTAAGGGCCCAGAAAATATCTTCCACCAAACCAGATCTGTATGAAAAAGAAAGGGAGGGGTGGGGGGAAGCTGCTCTTAGGGTGAAATTGCTAGTAAAGCCCGTATTCTGAACGCTGGCTAAAACTCGAACTTGACTTGAAATGACGTCACGCCTATTTAGTGCCATCACCACCAGAACTTCTTTTGGATACATTTGTAAGAAATCGGGTGGTGAATGGCACTAAATATGTGTGACATCATTTCAAGTCAAGTTCTAGTTTTAGTCAGCGTTCAGAATACGGGCCTTAGCAATTTCCTTTAATCAATTTTTGATACTGTTGTGCCTTGCCTGACTTCTGGAGTGTATGCTCTGAAAGCATGTTTACTTTTTTTGTCGTTTATTAAAACTGGTTTAGTTAGGTAGCCTAAAATGTAATCCTCCATTAAAATGTGTAAGATACTAGTTTTACGGCCTGAACAAGCGACAGTCCAATTTATTTAAAAAGTGCTATTGACGTTAGTATGAAATTTGTAAGCTGGTGGAAGGTAGTTGGGCCAAATTAGTCGTTCGTTATTAGCTGTTCGTGCAAAGACTCATTTCACGAAAGAGTAGAAAACTAATAAAAGTGGGAGTAGAATTTCGAAGATTATGAACTTCATAAAAATATTGACGTAATATTGAAATAGTAAAGTTTCAGTATTAGTTTAATTATCTATTTTATTGAAACTAGTAAATACCGTAGCCGGTTACCATCACACGCACATAAACCGAACCGAACCGAAACCGAACCGTAATTAAAAAAAAAAACGAACCATAACCGGAAACCGACCAGAAAGCAGCGGTTCGACTCCCTGGTTGAAACATACGAACTCACTCACAAGGAGGCAACCATATTTCTGGAGGTGTGTGCAGGGTGGAATTCCTAAGTAAGGGGACTCAATTTTCCCACTCAGTATTTTGGTAATTAAATCGTACTAGATTCTTGATGATCTCAACTTTCCGTAATTGGAATGCAGGGAATGCAGACTTCAAACATCGTTTATGCAATCCTATGATCTGCACCCTGGAAAAACTAAGTATCTTAAAATTCCTACGATGCATCTGAAAATTAGTTGTTCTCATTAATCAGCCTCCTAAAAATCGTAGATCCATCTCACTTTAAGTTGATATGGATCTGCGCTTTGAGGATTTAACACACCACCAGTTTTGGATGCCTCCTATTTTCAGACTGATTTCGTTGAAGATGCCAGTAAAAACACATACAGAGTAGCTATCAAGTGCTGGTGAAACAACGAAATCACGACGTTTCGGTTCCAAGGTCGGAGCCGTTTTCAGGTGAAGGGTTTAAAACATGTCAAACAACTTAAAAATACAAATAAAATTAAAAAAAAAAACTTGCAAGCTTCTAGTTTTCATTTAACTTTCGAACTATTAGTATGTGCGATTAACTTGGCTAATAGGATTAACCTTGGCGGCCTTTCCCTGGTGGAATGATATCACTACCTTCAAAGGCCGACCGTTTTTGGAAACTTAGCGGGTTTTTCTACCAGTTTTGGTTTTGGGTGGTAAAACAAGTCATAAGGATGCAAGGTTCCATGCTAAAAACTAAAACCAAATAAAATAAAAGTCAGCACAATTCGAAAGATTGTGGCAACAGTCACCTAAGTCTGCTGACCAGCATTCGACCGACGTTGTGATTTCGTTGTTTCACTAGCACTTGATGGCTACTCTGTATGTGTTTTTAATAACTAAAGTGCTTTTTAACTTTCTGCTTTTTTTTTAAGATGCCATTAAACATAACATGCATCTGATTATCAGATAGAAAACATGTTATATAAATTCGATGTTTAATTTTTTAGATGCCATAGTTGTGTACGATGGCAGCAATTTCAAATGTCCACACAATAAGGTGGTTTATTTTAAAGTTGGAAAACAGAGAAAGTTACAAAATTTTATGTGACAATTTATTTTAAGTGAGGCAACTGACAGACACCAACATTTTAAGATGTCAATCTATTTTAAGCTATAGAACAGGCAAAGTTGCTAACATTTTAAGACGGTTATTTATTTGAAGTTGTGAAACAAGCAGAGATGAACGATGATGATACATTATATTAAGTTGGAAGTGCAGTATCCAACATTCTAGGGTGGCAGTTTATTGAGCTGTTAAAGAAATAAGTTTTAGACAGGAAAATTGTTTTTGGTCAGCTATTCATATTTCTGTGAACAGTAAGATAATATTATAAGATAATATTTTATCTTCTTAAGGACAATTTGGAACATAAATTAGCGTTTAAGAGGAATTAGTTTAGATAGAATTCGAACGAATCCATACAATTCGAACGAATCCATACAATTCGAACGAATCCATAGAATTCGAACGAATCCAAATCAAGCACTACACTTAATTAATTGCACCTAGTACAATATTTCAATTAAAACTCCACTCACGGTTATTAAATGCAAACAGGAATTAAAGAAAAAAAATTTTGCTCCTGTTTTAAAAATTACTTCCGAAAATAGCACATAAATGAAGGCACGTCAAGAACCCATGCATCCAATAACACATTAAAAATACATATTACTTACTCACTAATTATAGTAAATGCACAGCTGCAACGAAAAAAAGCATAACCGTTTATCTCTTTCCTCCCCCTTCTGCCACCCTAACTTTCCTAGCCTCATCCCACAGGTTTCATTTTCTACATGTGATGTTGAGTACTAAAGAAGTAAAACGTATTCGTATATTCGTAATAGTATTCGTAATATTAATGCAACGATAAAATTGTAGGAGGAAACATATCAATACCATCCCAAATGCCTGAGAAGTGATCTGAGAATCGAAAGTTAACATTAAGTCACGAGCTTACCCAGTCAAAACGCTCTGAAACTACTGCCGATCTACCCTACTAATCCTAAATAAACCGTAGTCACGCTCTGAAAAAATTGAACGGTCTTATTCCTTATACAGTCTAAATGAATGCCAAGACATCTACAAAATCAACGGAAATTAGCAAACTTTTTTACTTCCATAGTGATTGTAAACTCAACGTTTACAATCATTATGAAACATGACCATAACATGATTGTTTGCTCACTTCGAACTCATCCTTAACATGACGTTGACATACATGGGTACAAGCTGTTTTACAGCTATGTAATGATGCTGAGTCTGCCTGATATGACAGTTCAACAAAAGAATTTTATTAGACACCTTCGTAATAAGATGCCATCATTACAATATGCCAGATGTGTAACATAGATTTCCAAGCCATATGTTAAAGCGGTATTACCATCTTACTGTGAGATGCCAAAAACATATTAGAAACGAATGCAAATATAAAATGTCATCATGCAATGGTTTAAAAAAATGGCTTAATAAATTTGGGTGTCAAGTAACATAAGCTTGAAGATCGGGTATGATTAAGCGATGGATGCTGGACCATACTCCCAGGTTTTATTAATATTAAAATTCAAATCAAAACTCATACTTTCACCCATCCTTTTATTTTGTTAGAAGATGCCATTCAGCTGCTAATTCTTTTAGGCCTAGACTTTTTGACTTTTTCCAGTATGGTAGTAAATTATAAATCCAATTATTGGTACTGCATGGTCACCTTCTGAAGGCTATGAGTATCCAATTAGGAGAAATCCTCTTAGAGAATTACAACCTTCAGTTGGTGCCATTTTAGCCAATGAAGAATTGCATCCGCACCTGGAGGAACCCGCCAAAAAGTTGACGTAAGAGAATGTTTAAATCTTGAGCAAAAAAGAATTATTTTGCCTCATGGCATCCCATAGGCATAAATTTTCAACTAAAACAGGATTGTTTAAGCGTTGTCCACCAATGTGTATTGATACTCGTGGTGCTCCTCCGGTCGCCCAACAACCCTACACCCCTAAGTAGATTAAGACGTAAAAAAATTCACAAGCATGTCAAAAACATGCTTGAAGAAGGAATAATTGATCCTGAGTTTAGGGAGCACTGTGCCCCAATGTTTCTGACCCTAAGAAGGACGGTCACAACAGGATGGTGATAAACTATGTACCTCTCAAACGGAATTGTCTGAAAGACCCTTTCCTGTTGCTTTTCATCGACAATCAAGAGCTAGGGACCATCAGTGTCTATTCCATAGTAATAGTGATTTATGCGATGCGTATTGGTATGTCTCAATGGATTAGAGAGTGGCAAAATTGCACCTTCACTCACCCATAACCAGCAATATGTTGCTTGCCAGGCCATGCTTGGGCTCACGAACAGTGAGGCAAATTTCTGCTGTGCCATGTCTCAGACAGTTGAGCCAATATATCACCTAGGGACAATGGGTTATGTTAATGATCTGTGACTTGCAAATAGGCTTTGGCGAGAGTCCCTATGGTGTTAGAGGCTTGCTTCTCAATGATGCTTGAAGAAGGACTCGCAGGGAATTAAAAAAAGAGTTAGTGGTAAAGGAACTCTTAGTACTTGGTTATTTGGTGACCGACGATGGTGTGACCCGGCCAAATTTCTCACTTTATAAGCTTGACCTAGGCCAACTAATATCCAAGATGTCCAAAATTTCGTGGGATTGGCATCGTGGTTCCATAGATTTGTCCACTGATTTGCGGGGACCTCAGTCCTCACAAACATTTAAAGAGGTGACAAAAGAGACTTTTGATGATCGAGAGGCTGAGGCATTCCAGGACATTGAAAGTGCCATTTTGAAAGCTCCTACTCTATCTCATTCAGATCAAACTCTCCCATGGATAATTTTCTGCGATGCAAGTGGTTCTGGGGTCAGAGCAATTTTATGCCAGAAGTCGCCAAATCAAGATTTTTACGTCACGTTTGATATGGCTTCACGAAAACTCTCTGAAGCGGAGACTCGATATCACATTTCTGATCGAGAAATGTCAAGTTGTTTTTTTGCACTCAAGAAGTGACAATATGTCATAGAAGCAGGGGATATCACAGTGGTGATAAACCACCACACATTAACTTTAATGGCTGCAAAAACCAACCACAGACGTGTCATCCACTGGTTAGTTTTCTTGTCTTTGTCGGACGCTAAGCATATTTTATAACGAGAAATAAATGACGTCCCAGCAGATCCTCTTTCCCAACTCTATGAGAACCAGTCTGATAACAATGAAATTGAAGCTGTTGGCTGAGCTTAATATATTTATCATTACTATTACTATTAGTATTACTATTTGACAAGCAACAGGAATGACAGTAACAGCAATGACCAAACCACGTTGTTTTAGCCAGAAAATCAGTTAGGTCTATTTACTTCATGCCCACGAACTACGGCCTTAATCAACACTTTCTAACGAATATTTTAATACTCGAAGTAATTCTACAGCTGTATAACATTAACAACAATATAGGTAACAGCAAATGGCTGTTGTAAAGTGTACGAATTGTAAATGAGTAATTATTTACAAAAACAGCGCTGATTCAAACGTGTTTGAAAGGTCTCCACGCGTGTGTAGCGTACTGTGGCAACCTCTCGTGGCAACATCTTGCAACAAAATTAGGAACTAAGTGTTCGTCTCTTGCTAAAACCATGCAAGTAACAGCAATGACATTATGGTGGGACAGAAAAACAAAATTTAATTTAATTTAAATTAATCATTAATTTTAATATAACTCAGTGTTGTTGCAATTGTAGTTACCTAGAACAACTAAATAAAAAAAATTACGAAAAAAATTTCGTTTTAATGGGCAGTAACCTTAATGAACACTTCATTGTGTGTGCTAGTGGGAAATAATTTTTTGTTGTTTTTGGTTACTTTTTAAAAGAAATAATTAAAAATAAATTCCAATTTATACTATAATTCATGAACAGTGTCTTTGATTGCTAACCTGTAAGTGTTTTCTACACGTCTACTCTGAAAATTATTAATGTTAACTAAAATGCAATTTAAAAAAAAGCTGGCATGCAAAATATACCGCAATGGCGGAATGACCCATAACTAATTTTGTGTCTGGCTTTGTTAGGATTCCTATTATGATTTCAATAACGTTGTTGCAACCCATTTCACATCATCCATCGTAAAAGTTAGCCAATATTTTGGAGTTACTAGTGGCCGAGGGCACGCTGAGTGTTGAAGGACCTGTATAGGTAATCAGCATGTCGTTGGTTGGGACCCAGACCTTACTATTGTTCAAAAAGCCCTGCTGAATCCTTTCGTTATACAGCATCCCGTATTACGTTTTACCTTTTTGGTGTGAAATCGATAACATTTCCAATCTTGTTTTAGCTCACTGCAAAATTTAATTTTTTCCCTTGTCAATCAGCTTTTCGTTATGTCTTCAACGCTTTCCCAATTTATTTGAGGAACTCAAAACCGTTTGTCAGCTTCAACATAACTTTGTTACATTTTATCACTTTGAGAAGGTAAGAGGTATGAAGCTTATTGTGTGCAATATTACAAATTGATTAATTTTCCTTGTACAACGACATTATGTATTTTTGCATCTGCAAGAAACAAATACATATACGAATTGTTTATAATCATTACTATGTCATCACAACTTACTTGAAAACCAAACGCATTTACGTCATTTTACGACATTTTACACTGTCATGTTTTGTGATTTTTGTTAACCAACTTAACCATCTTCTTGGCTTCAACCTTAACCTTGAACAAATTAGCATCGTTTTTCATCCAATTTAAATCTTTAAGCCGCTTGCAGTTCCGATTTTTGGTACTTTTAAAATTAAAACAAAAACCAACCTCACTTAATCCGTTTTAACGATTCTCCACCACCCAAGTTTACTAACAATTGACAAAGCATGCTTTAATGTTTCCGAAACAATGTTTCAGATCACCTTTAAAAAATTCGTTGTTTATTGACCGCTTACTATTGAAGAAAAAGACAATTAAATCTTTTTTTCCCCTCGATCTTTATATTGTTACGAGAATTATTTCTTTTTCGTTCATAAGCAAGAGTTGAGGAATACAACAGACTACGTACACAATTACCGAGTTCATTCCATTATCAAGAAGTCCTCATTTTCAAGTTCATTTGCCTTACGATATCTACTATCTCCTCCAACCTAACATACAACGGAATCATAAGGTGTCGGCAATCCACAGATGCTGGACGCAATTTACTATCAGTTCAACTTTATCGCGTCCATCACGATTCTTCCGGAAAAACTCAATTCCACATGTCCTCTCCCCAATGTAATGATCCGTTCGACATCCGTTAGAATAATGTTTCGAATAAGCAGCAAAGTTTGAAAATTCATTTCAATTTGAGAAAATACTGCTACTAACAATTTCTGCTGTTCTGCTGGCTCCACAGGGCATGCCTATTGTATTTTGCACACTTTCCGTGAATCTATTTCTCGGATGGCCTTAAGTAGGTATTTTCAAGTCTCAACTTTAACAACCACACACCTTATGGCGCTCGACTCATTGCTGTGATTTTCCCATTTTTACAATTATTGTTATATTTTGTATTGTCCATGTAGTTTGTTGTAGTTTATAATTTTTTTTTAACATGATCTTATTTTATGTTTTATCTCAAAATGTGAATTAGTTCTTTCTTGCCTATGCAAATTGAGAAATGGAATAATGAAGTACGAGTATGCAAATTCGTGGTTGCTTCCTTCTTGGGCTGTGCCGGAAGTTTAAAAAGGACCCACCCATTCCCGTTTCCGGGTTTCACCGAGCTGAAAGGCATATTGCTTGGTTGGGAAGGTTGCGTGGGAGGATGCAGCTCACGGCTGTAGCTGTGACCACAGTTCGATATTTTTGCCGTATTTTAGTTGAAAGTTTATAACCAGTTTATGTATTCACATTTTTTAAATCTTTTATTCATAATTATGTGCTTCGACTGAATTCGACGAGTAATTTCTTCGCGCTGGATTTGTGCAACTGGACTCATTCGTCCTTTTCCGTCACCAGTCCATTTTCGGAAAAGAAGCTTCTCGACTATTTGGACGAATGTAAGTTCGAAATAACACTTTCTATTTTAATGTATTTATTGAAATAATTATGAGAACTCTTGCAGTTTCTCGAAGCCTAACGTTACATGATAAACGTGTTACATTTATGGGGAAAGAAATATTGATATTTTGTCGTTCGAGTTTTTCAGACACCCTACGTAGCTCGCCAAGGTGATTTCGATGTTTTGCTGCTGTCATCCAAAATAAGAAAATTGTAAGAAGATGGCTTGCAAGAATTGTAAGAAGATGACTTGTAAGAAGATGACTTGTAAGAAGATGACTTGTAAGAAAATGACTTGTAAGAAGATGACTTGTAAGAATATGACTTGTGAAAAGATGACTTGTAAGAAGATGACTTGTAAGAAGATGACTTGTAATAATTGTAAGAAGATGACTGTGTTCATACCTTTTATTGAAGATCTCTTTTCCATGGATTTCAAAAGGTAGAGTATTACTGTAATACTCCACCTTTTGAAATCCATGGAAAAGAGAAAAAAATCCAGCGCAAAACAAGTTTCTGGCCAACTCGAGATTTAACATATCTGTCGAAAACTGATTTTAAATTTTAAATTTGAAAGATTTGTAAAATTAATTTTCTTTTAGAAGAAAATCGAGCTTCCATGTTCGTTCCTTCCCCAGAGTTCTGTAAAAATATGTTTAACGATTTTTAATAACTGTTTCGTATTTAACTTTTAACTTTTTCCTCGTTGGGTGTCATTTTGAAACTAAAAACCTTTCTGTTTTAGACCAAAACAAGCTAACATTAATCGTAAAACCAAGCACTGTTGGATGCACTGCATGTGATCCCAACGCTGCAAACACTTCATCGCTTAAGTCTTGTTTCATATAATTATTAAATTGTTGCAGATTTGGCAGTAACAAACTCATTTTTCATATGCACACAACAGCACGTAACTAAGATAAGCAAGTTGGTAAATAGCATCACCTTAAGGGGTCCCACTTGAACCACATTAAAAATGCATCAACTACTTTTCAAATAACTACCAGCTACACCAAACGACATGTTAACGATAAGAATCGATTTATTAAATTACCTTAATGATATAATTTCATGCGAATAAAACATCATTGTTGAGTTGAAAAATGCTTTAACGTGAAACACCATTAGTAGCACCAACTGGAACTTCATGTGGCAGGTTCAAAATAAACATTTCACACTTCCCACAGTAGCTTACTGCTTATATTCATTTTAAAATTGTCAACATTACAATTTCATATTTTTATGTCTCAGTTTGTAACGATTTTAAGAAATAAAAAAAAAATGTTTCTTCCAATGCCTTCTATACGTCAATACGTCCTGATTTTCGGTTTCGATTCATAAATAGCGATATCAACATTCATTGCTATGGTAATCTTGCCCATCCTACCCAGTGCCTTATTGACAAAAAACGCATCAGTGGAAACGGAATAAATTCACCAAGTGGATATTTTTGTTTACATAGTAGCCAGTGAAACCTGGAATTTAATATTTTTAAATGTAACTTGCAAAAACTTAGCTACATTTCACACGCAACTGAGCGATTTAATACTCCGCATCGACTTGGAGCCTTGATGTCACGTGGGTCTACAAAAACTCCATCATGACAACTTTATTTTCAAAATAAAAAAAAACACAAAGTCTTGGCTCATGGTTAAAAACCTATATGTTGTATGTCGTAATAACGCAGTTAATATCAATACATTCTAGGAATATTAAAAAGTGTTTTACTTGTTTTCAAGTGTATTATGGTATTGGGACTCTAGGTACATCTAGGTTTATTTTATCAAATTTTATCAATTTATTTTGTGGTTGTCATATGTGACCGTGTCGTAGATTTTTGTGATGCCCACATGATATTTATTAAATACAGCATTTTTTACTAATGATACTTAAAGTTGTCGATTGTTATTTTAAAACACACTAGTCCTTCCCCGACATTCGTTATGTTACTCCAATCACCTCTAACGCCTGTTGTACAGTTCTCTGTTTTTCATACGACCTCACACCGAGGAGCTTTTTTTAACCTCGGAACTTTGTTGTTTGACTATTCCGAGATGGACCATTATCGAACTTTATCGTGTTGCAACACTTCTGCGGCTGTACTGACGTCATTCATGGTTGGCTCATTTTCGGGCTCTTGGTTCTGATTGATTTTATTTTATTACAGGGCCCTGTCCCGAAGCCACACGCCCCTAAATCATACTACAATAACCACAACACCAATCAATACCAATAGCAAGACCAGCGCCGATCACTACTAATATCAATACCAATACCAGTCACAAGGCTTCAACAATGATGCCATTCAAGAATTCTACCAACAATAATCAACCTGCTGCTCAAGTCAAGAGTTATAGCGTTTAGCTTAGCGGTTATGGCACACTTATTCTTACAACAATGTAACAATGTCGCGTTTAATTATCCAAATTTATAATTTATAAAACTATTGTAAATCTCATGACCTGTTTAACTTCCTGCTTCTTCTCTTACTTAGAGCATTCCCATCCCAGCATTCCTCCTTTCAGAGTGCCCCAAAATCTAAGGGTAATTTCGGCCATTTTTATTCGAATTTCCTTCCATAATTCCTCAATGTCACAACTTCCATTCACCCCTAATATTATCCTAATATTTTTCGTAATGAAATCTATGGTTAGTTAAGCTCCTTCAGCTAACGAATTTCCTCCTTATTTCCAAATTCTGGCCAAAAGCCCAACTAAAACTAAATTATGCCTGACCTTCCGAATTCATTGCAAGCCGTTGTTCAGCCAGCTCCGTGAATCAGGTAAGCCCCAGAATAAAACCAACAATCCCAAAACTGAACCAAGACTTGATAAACTCATCCCAACATAGGATAAAGACACACGCAGTTAGGTTCAGGCCATAATTCCAGTTTGTCCTAAGTTTCCGATTTTTTCTTCCAGCCGTCTCCAGCTGTGTGGTGTCACCAGAGCCATCCAATCTTTGGTCACTGGCATTCGGATGCCACTTGGTCGGATGTTTCATGGAGCTATCCCATGCTGCTTTGAGTATTCTGGCAGCTTAGTAACTCGCGTCTAGACTGGTGGTACATGATGGCCTTAGAGATAGGGTTTAAGGTCTCGAATGCCTGGCAGGTAGGTGACAACACTACCTGGCTGGGATTCCTGGGCAGTCCAACATCTATAGGGCAACGAGATGGCTGACCAATTGGCCTTGGAGGTTTCAAGCCACGAAGAAGCTGCAATTGTGAGGTTTCCTGTGGGGATAGGAAACATTAGACCTGTGTTGTATTGGCTCATCTGTATTGGGTGGGATCCAGTCTGGGTTGATGATGATGAAGGCAAAGGCCGTGTTCTATTGCTCTCCAGCCCTCGGTAGATCAGCCGTGGGAATTGCATTTCTTGCCTAGAAGAGAGGCGATACTACTCTCCCGGTTGAGGACAGGGCATGTGGATTTTTGTCGAGGATCATTGAATTGAGATTCACTCAACCCTTATCCCAACCCCAACCACAACCCCGTGTTCTTGTGGTGGGGTTCGGAGTCAGTGCCATCTCCTCTTGGTGTACCCTAAGTATGTTCTGGAAGGGGCTAAATCGCAATGCTTCATGGATGGCGAGCTGTCGCTACTGAGGGGTCCGTCTGCGTTGTCTGTCCTTCCCTGGGTGTGTACTGCATGCCGTACTCAAGTTTTGTTGGTCGTCCAGTAAGCTGCTTTATTGGGTCAGAGGTCAGTGACACTTTCGTCCTGTTTTCCGAGTTGTGGTGCAGTTATTTTCATTGTTATGTTAAATTGATGTTCTTTGGTTTGCTTTGTAATGTGTTTATTTTTAGTCTTCTGTACAGCCGTACCAGCTGAGAAGACTATTGCAACGGCTTTGTCCGTCCTTCCATCCGTCGCTTTTTTCAACTTCGCAACGGTACCAGATAGAGACGACCACTGTTTACAACGTTAGATTCAGTATCAAAAGTTAGTTGGACTAAAGTTGACTTGACATTGACATATTCCATTCTCCATGGTCTAACAGGTATACCAAAAAATAATTTTTTCTTGTTGCGTGATGGAAGCGTGACAAGAGGACATCGTTTTAAGTTAACTGTACAGCCTTTCAAGAAGGATTGTCGTAATTTTTTTCTCCCACCGTGTGGTTAACCCATGGAATGCACGTCCTGCTGATGTTCCTCAGGCTACATCCCTTGCTGTTTTTAAACGTAAACTCAGTAATGTAGATTTAAGTAAATATGTTAATACTTGTGCATAACTTTCTCTTGGACGACGGCTATTAGCCAGACTTTACTTTGTTTGTTTTCTCTTTTTTTATTTTTGTTTTATGGCAAGATATAAGTGGATAGTCAAATATTCCTTCCTTGACCTTTTGTGTTATCACAATAAACCAATTATTGAGTTGTTAAATCACATGGCAAATTAAAACATCGTTACCTCGTTATATCTAATAGACTTCTTCGACGTAACTAAATTAAATAATAACATTTCATCGTCGAATTGAAATCCTAAGGACTTGTGTCAACGCAGCCGTAAAAACAAAAACATTTTAGCTTCGTTTAAAAGAGTCTTGTCGCATTGTTGCATGAATGAATAGGCTTACGGTCGAACCAAATTCTCCATTAGGCCATCTTCTGCTTATGAAAATAAACTGCCGTTAAAAAGATTAGGCCTAAAAAATGAAAATTAGGTCTAAAATCACGTTACCATGGCAACGTCAAGTAGCTACGAGTCGCTGCTGGCTTTCTCAAAAGCGTTTCTCCTGTCCCTTCCCTACTACCACTGATCTATATAGGCTACGTTGCGCATTACGTTGTAACACTGTAATTGTGTACCCGGAGGCATACCGTGTTGCAAAAATGAATAGGCTTACTGTATACAATCCAAATCGCCGTTAGTTGCTACTTACGATTTAAAGTTGTAAATTAGGCCTAAATGCTGACAATTACGCCTAAAATGTAAAATAGGCTTAAAACCTAACACATTTTTAACGGGCAATTCTGATGACTACTGCTTTTAGATTATATAATAGAGATAGCTGCTGCAATCCGTGATAGAGAAGTGTGCCCTACGATTGGTAGTGGCAGAACAATACAGAAGACCGGATGCGACTAGGTAGTCGCTGTATAGCCGCTTGTTTAATGTTTTAGTCCTGTAGTTTGCAAGCGTTATTAGGGCGGATGGGCCCGTGTGGGCCTATGATTTTTGCTATCATCCGCGTCTTCGTGTTCATAAACGTAAACAAAATATGTTGTTCATTGCTGTATTATTGAAGCAAAATGCTGTAACTGCCCTTAAAATAGCATTGGGAAATTGGTAACTTTGGGTTTATGTGGCCCCTGGTATTGTATTTTGCCATAATAGTTCAAAAGCAAAATCTAAAAGAAAAAATTCTCAAAGATCATGAAGAAATAACACGATGGGGAAAAAAAAAACTACAGAAGAAATTGTTACTAATCAAAGGAAACGCATAAAGCTGTACTTGAAAATGAAAAGAAAGAACTAGAAACAAAACTGCAAAAGAAAACGAATGACCTAACCTAGCTGAAGTCGTCAACCAACCACTTGCAACAACAACAGTGAACAGTAAATCTTATAAAACTCTATTAACATCACGTGCTACATTAAAACAAAAAAAACAAAAAATAATCTTTACTAAGCTAGGCAAAATGCAACGAATGACTATACAAGCGAGAAAATGGGCCAAAGCAAACGGACACCAAGGAGATCTCGCGCCTACCTTTGCCCGTGGTATATGCCAAAGCATCACGAATAAAATAAACATTAGAATTAAATTAGAAAATTAGAATCAAACGAACTCGCTTAATGTTTATGTTACTTTTTTTACCAAGCCAAAGTCAAAACAGGAACGGAACACGAATAAGTTTTTTCTTTAAGATTTCAGATACCACACATTGTTGCTGAAGTGTTAAGTCCACGTGAAACCTTACTGCTCTCAACTATAGTACCCACCAAAACAAAATTTTTCAATGTTCCTTACAGCTTTTAATTTTGAATCCGGCAGATGTGAACTAATGATTGGTGCCTTTTTGGCTTCGCAGCATTAAATAAAAAAAATAACTATAAAAAATAACTAATCCTTGTGTATTAGTAGAGTGATGAACTGAATAGAAACGACTAGACTGAAAAAAACTAAAAACTAGGGGACTATATGAGAAATGTATCTCATTCTCGCTAATTGGAGCGAAGCTCCGCTATGATCACACTCCACTGTAAGGGCACGTTTATGCAATCACTAGCTTTTGCATTCTCGCAGCTAGAAGCTAGAAATCACCTCAAATTCCAACATGGCGGCGGTTTTATGTCTGCTGCCTCACAACGAAAACAGCAAATAACGTGAGTTCAGAAGCGTTTGGGAAATTGTTTCGACATGAGAAATTCTTTATATTATTGGCACGGATTATAAGGCAGCAAGTATTTACTCAAACGATGTCGGATTTAGCTAATCCATTTAGCGTTGTTACCATGGCAATGTCACCTTTGCCATCGCGATTGAGTTCTAGCTGCGAGAATGCAAATCTGAGTCGCTGAAAAACGTGCCCTAATCTTAGGCCGTGCATCACGCGAAAATTACAAGAAGTATCCAAACCACACTTTGCATGCATTAGCACGGGAGTCTGGACAAGGTTTATTAATCCGGAATCAGTCATGGGGTTGAGGAACCATCAGAGTGACAAAAAGGGCCAATAGCCAAGAGCCGAAACCAAAACAACAACGAGACAGCGGGCCGTTTCTAATTGTTAAAGGCATCAAATTGTTAAAAGATTGATTGTTGATGATAAGAAGGCGGCGTAAGGCTTCGGGCCGTGACCCTGAATAAATCATCATTCCGGTTCAGCAGACACGTGTCTGTTAACCGTAAGCAACTAAAATCATATTGAGTAAGGCTGGGCTGATCCAGATTGCCGATTCAGAATGCCTCACGTAATTCCTTGCCGACATTTCCAACATCGGTAGAACTGGGAAAGGTATTTAGATAAAATCCAGACAGATTGGTAATACACCAAATTGAACATATTTTCAACTTCTCGTCGACCGATTTTGACGTTTGAATACACCATTTTGAAGGTTTTTTTTTTTCAACAGCTTGCCAATGGCCAAACACCAAGCAGCTGTCTCTTATTGTTGCAAGGCAATTTTTTAAATTTTACTGGGGGATTTGGCCCAGCTATACGGAACAAAGCCATATTACATAATTACTTTTACGTTTAAGCGTCAAAATATTTGAAAGTTGGGAACTAATTTAATCTGCCTTGTATTGAAAACCGACGTAATAAGTATAACAATAACTGTAAAGTTATTTACACAAATGTTACACGAAGGACTAAGTAGTCCTTGTACGGCCACAAACAAACATTTTGAAATAATTACCCCGTGAATAAATAACATACACTTTAAATAAACACAAAATAACAGCAAAGTACATGCAATATGTCCTACATCACAAATCTTACAATGATCAATAAGTATATTTGTAGTTATAAGTTAACTGTCAATTAGCCAATCTTTAATTTGTTTTCCAGCTATAGAAAAGCTTCTGAAATCTAGCAGATTAGATGGAATTTGGTTAAAAATGAACGGAATGTAAATTTTTGTTCCATAAATTGTTTTTAATAAGCGGAACTTGGTTCCCCTTTTCTAATATTTGCAGTATTTGTTTGTTTGTTTGTTTGGTGGTTGAAATGGTTGGGGACAGAAGTAAGGTTTCACGTGGACTTAACACTTCAGCAACATTGTGGTATCTGAAACTTGTTTCGTCTTCCTTTGCTGAATTTGACTTTGGTTCAGTTAAAACCTTACCTTAAATACCAAAAGAGTTCTATTTTGTTTTCTAATTTATGTAATAACTCTTTGTTAATGTAAACAACACATCACTTTATGCTGAGGCCACAGCAGATCTATAGCAGCAAAGCGTAAATTTATGCGTGATAACGTTTTATTTCAGAACCGTAAGCACGCAAGGCTGTCATTAAACTTAGTTATTGATTTTCTGCTTGCCAACTTGTTGATTATAATACAGTTTTGGCCTGGGCAGCAATCGGTTAACTAACAGTGGGAGTAGATATACATATATTTAGCGCAGGAGCAATAAATAAAAAAAATAAATAATGGGGGTTAAGAATACGGAAATAGCCACTCTGCGTAGATCGTTAGTTTTTTAGCTTACACATGCAGTGGCGACACGAAGAACCATTATTTTTCAATAGAGGCACTCGTTTAGGGTGACCTAAAAACGTGTATCTCACAAACGTGCAAATCGTGTTCCAGGGCGCTCGGTGTTGAAAATGTGTACGACACCACGCATGTCTGTGTCGCCCGCCAAAATTGTACGACAACGTCACCTTCGTTTCCATCGAAATAACGTGCGTAACCGCGTGCTAAGTTACCACTGGTAACCACCAGACATTGTATTTTTAGCCCGAAGGAGAATCATTTAATGATTTCAGGCAGGCTTCTTACAGGACAAATAGCCGTTCAAAGACACAGTTCAAAATCGTGGGAAGCAACATATGCTAACTGAATTGTTTAGCTGTCTGTAGTGCGAAAGCCGACGTCACTAGCCAGTGTTATTCGTAAAATATTAATCTCCAGCTGGACCCATGTAGTTCTGGCGATAAAGACCAGACCTGAAATAACTACTCATGCTATTCTCACACTAAAATATGCAACAATACGGCATTTACTAATAAACGGATTCTTTTTGGCGGCACATAATTATGATTGCTGTTCAACACATATCTAAACATACGCTAGTGTGTTGCGCCAAGTTAGGCAACAATCATCATAACAAACATCACATCAATTCAATTGTCGAGATTGTAAACCATTGTATCGCGGCTCCATAGCGTCAGTGTCTTATATCTTGAAGCATAGTTGGGCATATTTCAGGCACTTGGGGAAAAATAATAATGCGGTACAAAAGCTTAAATTGTGTTGAAATCGAGAGCAATGACCCACCTGACAAAAATTAACTCGTGGAGGAATGCCAGCTAAGCTGCTTTCAATGCAAAATCTGACTCTCAATAACGTTGAAAATGTGTAACTAGCTAGCTAGCTAATTTTAGTCCGCTCATCCCATGTTAATTTCCATAGGGTGATTATTCATCGATACCGAGATAACGGGAAGGCTTCCAGATATGAAATTGGACGAATGGCTGCAGTACGAAACGAACTGCGTACCTTTTATGGTTTGGAGCCTAGGGGTGTAACGAAGATGACGTGGGATGGCGCGTAAATACGAAAATATTGTTATAACCATTGTTAGTATTGTCGGCATCGTCTCTCATTGCACAGCCAAAGTTCGGACAATGACAATGTGTATACTGACGTGCGTGCCTAGACACACACTAGTGTAGCACGATAAATCTAAACACGTTGCGAAAGAAATTGTATTCACATCCAATTCACAAAAATAAACCAACTCTAAAAACAAAGCAAAAGAAACAAAGCCAAAAACTGGTGAAGAGGCTACCAAGTTTAGAGTGGTTCGGCCCTACAAAGGAGTGATATCAACACACCAAAACTAACGAAATAAAACAAATTACAACAAAATTAAAACCAAACCAAAAACCTATAAAGAGGTGACCAAGTTGAGAATGGTTCGGCCTCTAGGCAAAAGGTAGTATCAAATTGTGGAAAACCAATTTCTTGTTGACGTGCCATTTTATTACATATCTGCACGGTAGTGGAGTTGAGTCTAACACAAAATTTAAAAAAAAGGACTGATTATCATATTAAAAACCAAAACTGATAAAAGGGGCTACCAAGTTCCGAATGGTTCGGCGCTTCAAAGGAGTGATATCAACACGCCAAAGCATTCGCCAACTTAAACGCATCGAATAATAATTTGGACGTCAAAAATGAAAACTTGAGTATTGCTACCGAAAGTAGCAATGTTCTAGTTTCGTTAAACCATCGTACTATTAAGCGGTGCGATTAACTTGGCGAATGTTTTGATGTGTTGATATCACTCCTTTGAAGGGCCAAACCATTCGGAACTTGGCGGCCCCTTTTACCAGTTTTGGTTTTTGATATAAGACACTTATGTTATGGCGTCGCTCTACAATGGTTAACGTCCTCGACAATTGAATAGATGTGATGTTTGTTGCCTAACTTGGCGCGACACACTAGCGTGTGTCTAGATCAGGGCAAACGAACGTAATCATGATGAGTTGAAAGGTGGAAAATATATGCTTTTTCGAACAAGGGTAATAAAAAGCTGTTTTGGGTCCGCACTACATCTGTTTATCTACAGTGTAGCGCCTTAGATTTAGTGGTCTTGGTATACAATATACATTTTTCACGTACGTAAAAATTCAACTTGAGTCGAACTGTAAACAAGCGGCTACAGTTCCTCCACTTCCAATGTTGAGGCGCACACCTCTATCATGCACTACAACAGCTATCTCTATTATACTAATCTAAAAGCAGTCACCATCACAATTGCCGGTTAAAAATGTGTTAGCTTTTACGCCTGTTTTACATTTTAGGCGTAATTTTCAGGTTTTAGGCCTAATTTTAATCAATAGTTTTAATTTTGTAAGTAACAGCTAACAGAGATATGGATTGTATAGTAAGCCTTTTCATTTTTGCAACACGGTGCGCCTTTATAGGCACACAGTCACAGTGTTACAACGTAACGCGCAACATAGCCTATTTAGATCATTGGAAGTAGGGAAGTGACGAGAGAGACGCTGTTGATGAAGCCAACAGCGACTCGTAGCAACTTGACGTTGCCATGGTAACATGATTTTAGGCCTAATTTTCATTTTTTACGCCTAATTTTAAAAATGCAGTTTAAATTTCGTAAGTAGAAGATAGGCCTAGTGGAGAATTTGGTTCGACGATAAGCCTATTCATTCATGTAACAATGCGACGAGACTATTTGAACGAAGCTAAAATCCATTTGTGTTTATTGAGGATTTTAATTTAGGATTTTAATTCGACGATGAAATGTTATTATTTAATTTAGTTACGTCGAAGAAGTCTATTAGCTATAAGGAAGTAACGATGTTTTAATTTTCAATGTTATTTAACTAACTTCTCACACTGAATCTAACGTTGTAAACAATGGTCGTCAATATCTGGTACCAATGCGAAGTTGAAAAAAAGCGACGGACGGACAAGTCGTTGCAATAGTCTTCTCAGCCGGTCGGCTGTACAGAAGACTAAAAAGTGAGCTTCAGGTCGGTTTGCGGTTCAGCCCTGGATAGTATTCCTTTTCAGTTCCGGCGTTCTGAGCAAATAGAAATTGTGGTTTGGTTAAACCGGTTTCAAAAAGCCGGTTCAATAATCGATTTTCAGTTATTGTATTTTTTCTTTAATTCACTGGCAGGGTAACATATTTTAAGCAAACATAGCCTTGGCTTGTAAAATTTTAACTGATGGCCTAATTAAATCTGACGTTTCTACTATTACATTAATGCTTTAATAGATTAATAAAAAAAAAAACACTAGAGCAGGATGTAAGTCTGCCTTAAAACAATTTTTAAAATCCGTGAAACAAGAAACACCCATATAACGCATTTCCATAAGGTATTTTCTTTTGCAGTCTCTCACCTGTCAAAAGCAGTCACAATGCAAAGTACATTGGATTACATTTGCATACTATATTAATTTTGTATCCCAATTCTGTTTCTTGAATTAGTTAATGCGTAAAAAATGTCTGTTACAACGCATGACACATTCGTTACACGTAAAAGGAAACACAAAAAAGTAAACTACGTAAGGCTTTATATGACAGTCCAAAATAAATGCAACGATTCATTCTTTCAGGGGCACATAGGCTTCATGACTATTTTTTAATGTTAGGTTAGCTGCTGGATTCGAACTTGCATTTGCTATTTGCTTGGTCTGGAGACGAGGACTGAACACTGGGCTGTTCGATATACTAGCTTTTGCCTGTCTTGTAGACGTTGTTTTTAATAAATTAAAAAAAGTTGGATTAAAAAAAACAGTATAGTGTCCGCGGCCTATCTGGAATTCGCCCCACAACGACACAGATAATCATTTGTATGTTTTTGGCAGCAGAGTACCTTGTTGATATCCAAGATGGATACAAAAACAATGGCGGACGTCGATTACAGCCGCCTTCTCCAGGAAGATGTAGCCGCTCATAAATACCTGTAAGACTCAAGACCTGTAAGACCTGTAGGCCGCGTACGCAATAGTGTTCTATTAAATTAAATCAAATCACCATAAATTGGG
This sequence comes from Lithobius niger, assembly GCA_023313725.1. NCBI lineage: Eukaryota > Metazoa > Arthropoda > Chilopoda > Lithobiomorpha > Lithobiidae > Lithobius > Lithobius niger. Next base: position 4,161 of record JAHWFP010034099.1, on the reverse strand, counting down.
CCGACTTGCTTTGTAAGCACTCAGGGAATGGGCGAGAGGTTTCAAGTTCAAGAACTCAATTCAAAATCATTATAGAGCTAGGGGGTCTATATACAGAGTACCACATATTAGGCATCAGCCAGAATTTATCCTTCCAACCCTGTAGGCTCCAGAGGTTCTGACCGTTCAATCTGAACCCCAAACACCAACTAGTGATTGCTTGTTCCTGCACGCTTGTTTATACGCGCTGGGAACAATAGACCCAGCCTGAGGCGTCAGGTCACGTGACTGGCGAACCGATGCAATCCAGTTCCAACTGGGTGAACAGTGGACCCTCCCTGCCACCTGGCTGCTGGCATCCGTCCAATTTCCTGTGTATGCAGCAATTGGAAGGCTGGCAAGCAGCCATGTTTCAGGCAAATTACACTACGAAGTGTAAGTTCCGTGCGCGCTGCTGAACATGTACACCGTTACAGCTTTAAGGCTAGATTTTTTTTCTGTTGTGATGCTATTTTGTCTTTTCCGAGTTTAAAATGTTTTCTCAGTGATGATCCTAACAACTTTTTTCCCCTCATACTGGGAGTACCACAGGGCACGAACGTCGATTAAAGGGTGTAACTTCTCGTCTTAACATCCGCCACCAGCAATTTGCTCTCTGCTCAAGCCCTGTTCTGCTCAAGCCCTGTTATGCTCAACACGCTTCAGTTTTGTTTCGACACTGAGTTGTCCGTGTTTTGATTATTTGCGGTTGGGTTTAGGCAGGTGCGATTAGTGTTCAGCTCGGACTGGTGCCTTTTACTTTCTTATATTTATTTTCGTTTTGTGATTTATTTTCTGTTTGATTGTTTTTATAGAGCAGCGTCAAGTGACGTCATATTGGCTACGAATACAGTTTGGAGGTAATAGCTACAAGGTGCACTAGATTAAAATGTAAGGGAAAATCGGCACTTCTAGTCAAGACAGTGCTTTGAGAGCGGTTTTCTTAGGCTTAAAATAACGTTGTGTTCTCCAACAACAAAAATCGCGCGTTATAGGCTTAAGAAATCCAGTCTAATAGCATTGGCTTCAGTAAGACGACCTTCTTTTTTCCCTTCAGTGCCCCTTGCAGCTAACCTAGTTACTGGCTCTACCATAGAGTTATATACAATAATACTACGTCATGTCACTGCCCAATAGGTGAATGCCAGACTACAAAACGAATACCTTGTAGAAATGCGTTACATCGGTTTTGCTAGTTTCACTGATTTTAAGGATTCGTTGTTTTAAGGCGGCTTTACTTTCTGTTCACTGTTTTTTTTAATAATTTAACCTTGTACTGCTCATGTTAAACTATATGGTTTTTTAAAGTCCCATTACTTAATCTCGGCGCCCCCCCCCAAAAAAAAAAAAGTTTGTGGGAAGGCAAAGATTTTTTTTTTTTTTGAGGTTGGCGCTAATGACCAAGCTGTCGACGCGCCATTAAGCCCCAATCCCCCCCCCCGAGGTTTTTTTTTTTTTTTAGTTTTTGACGAATAACTTCTCAGTGGTATGAAATGTGTACCATTGAAAAGCCCGTTTCGAGCCGGTTAAAATGCTATCCTGGAATTTCAAAAACTGTTAAAGTTTGGAGAAATTGCGATTTTTAGTGGGTGGACCAAGATTCCGATAAAAAAAGAATGTTGACCCGCGATAATTTAAGGCACCCGCACGCGCTTCTAAACCAAATTATTAACGAGGCATGGCCTTAGGTCAGTCGTGGGATTCGAACCAGCGCTCACTTGGATTCTAGTCGGGAATGCCGATCGCTGGGATGAGCTTGCTCGTGTTACTCGGGGTTCTTGGGACTTCTCAAAACTGTTTTCGTTGTGCCTTTAGTACTGACCTTCTTCTATTAAGTAGCCGTCCACTTAAGTTGGTGGGTATGAAAGGGTATAATGGAGGCAGCTGCCTCTATACCACGCGCCATGGCTATTTGCTGTGACGTGCATATCACGTGACTGGGCTAGTCCAATCAGACGACCAAACAGCCGTTGTTCTCGTTCGTCATTGGGTAACTCATGGTGACGTCACGGCAAACAGCCATTGGGCATGGTTTAAGTACAACGTACATTTCATCAACTAGAAGCAAGTGAGTGGAATGAGTAATAATTATTTGATCTGCATTTTAACATTAAACCGTTGCTCATCGTGGAGTGGTTAAAGTTGCCGGAAGTTATTGTCAGTTAGTTACTGAGTTAATAATGGTTTACGATATTGTCGTTCTATGCGGAAAACGTGAAAATTCGTATGGGTGCACATGAAGGGTAATTGGAAATGAATAGCTAAGGTAACAAGTTCAATACTCTTCCCCGAGAGAGTTGGGGGGGGGGGATGGGGGGAGAGTAGCCTCCTTCTAGCCCTCTCGGGGAATGGTATTGAACAAGCTACCATAGTTATTCATTTACAATTCATAATAAAATGGTATGAAAATTGGTATGAATGATAACTGGAGAAAAATGGCACATGGAAACCATAATTTATCATGGTGTGCACTCTTAGCTAGACCATCAGGCAGAAGTTCAGTTACCAGTTTTCACCACTTGTGGTCCATACGGGACGTAACTGTTTACTTCTGGAAGAATACACGAAATTTGTAGGGAGAAATACGGTGGGTCGTCCCCTATATTGGAAGTTTTTTTTTAACGTTTTAACCTGGTCAGATTGATAACACACTGCTAACAGAAAAACTTTGCCATAAAATTTGCTACAGAAAAGTTCTATACATATATTATGTCAAGGCAACCCTTATCCCTCAAAATCGTGATTATGATAGGCCATGTTTTAATTTGTGTATTCAACACGAAATTATTCTAAATTTAAAACAATTTTCGACGTAAATTACTCTTTCAAGCGTCCTAATTATCTTAAATTAATTACCGTAGGGTTTTTCTGAAAAGTGATGATGTCTTTTTTCCAGAAGGGTAATAGAGGTCATCTAACACCCCTTTAAAAAAGAAGTCGTAATTTCAAAGCGGTCAAAATACGGAGCAATTTTCGACTTAAATTTACTCCTAGTGCCGTAATTCACTTCTGTGAATGTACTTGGGTTTTTCTGAAAGATGGTGATGTTTGCTCTCTACCAAGCCTAATCATATGTATTTATTAACAATAGGGGCCATCGCATGAGCATTTAAAGGAGAAATGTGTTTGTCATAGTGGTGAACTGCATAGCGATTTTCACTTTAATGTGCTCTTTCAAACCCCTAATTAAGTTAAATGGATTAACTTGTGCTTTTCCAAAAGTTGTTGATGTCTGTTTTCCACCATGAATAATCATGTTTATTTGTTGTCAATAGGGACCATCCTATGCGCATTTGACCATCCTATGATCAGTTTTGTCATCGGTCAAAATGCATAGCGATTTTCGAATTAAAAGTACTCCTTTAAGCGTCCTAATTAACTTAAATGGCTATACTTAGGATTTTCTGAAAGGTGGTGGTGCTTTTTTATATCATGTTTATGTTTTTTTCATGTATATTTATTGTAATAATGGGGACCATCCCTTGACCATTCATAGGTGAAGTGAAAATGTCGTTATAGTCAAAATAAGTAACGATTTGCGACTTAGGTGTACTCCTTCAAGTCACCTAATTAACTTAAACTAGCGGAGTCGCTCGCTTCGGTCGCTCATTCCGCGTCGTCTCTTCTCCCCCCCCCCCCCCCATTTACTTTGCCGTTCGGTCGGTAGTTGTCATCGTATGTTCGTGCTGCTGGCCGTTGCGTTCCGGGAGCAGCTACTCTCTCAGCGGGCCTTGGCTGCTACTTTTATAATTTACCGTTCCGTCGGTAGATGGCGGAGATGGCATCGTATGTCCTGCTTGCTGCAGATGGAAATTGGTGGTGCGCTGCCGATGACAGCGTTCCGCATCTTGTGTAATTATATATATAGAGGGATACACTAAGACTTTTCTTAAAGAGGGTGATGTTGCTTTTCCACCAAGTCTAATAGAATTTACTTCTCGTAAGCAGGGGACCATACTGTGCCCATCTGAAGGTGAAGTAATAATGTCGTAGTGGTCAAAATACTTAGTGACTAGTTGTTCCTCGGCGTAACATACGCCGGTCTAGCTGATTTCCGCTGTTTCAACTCGGCTCTAATAGTCAGCATTATTGAAGTAACTAGCGGAAGCCCGTGCTACGCACGGGTGGTGTTTGATGCACCGT
>JAHWFP010034096.1:31780-43608 GCA_023313725.1 Lithobius niger | reverse complement strand
ATTTAAGTAACTCATGAATTTCGCTTGTCTCGTCAATAGTACAATTAACTTAAATTTAAGTAACTCATAAATTTCGCTTGTCTCGTCAATAGTACAATTAGCTTATATAAGTAACTCATGAATTTAGTTTGTTTCAGCAGCAGTCCAATTAGCTTAAATTTAAGTAACGCTTGAATTTCGTTCGTCTCGTCATCAGTGCAATTAAGACAATTCGTTACGAACGAAATCAAAATTATATTTCAAAGTATGACCATGCATTAATTAAATTTCTAAGAATTTTAGCCTCTTAGCCTTTTAACATCATTCCACGACTTTTTACTATTTTTCTAAGTCTCATAGGCGATCAAGGGATTAGATCCGACATTCCCTTGGTTGGCAGCCATCCACTCTGACCACTGGGCTGTGTTTGCTCGCTTTGTTCTGGGCCCTTGGATACCCGTCTGAAGTTTCTCGGTGCGCGTTAGGGCTTAATTATTTTTCATGCTGCTTGGTGGCCATTCTGTATAAATCTTCTATTAATACGAAAATGATACGATATCAAAAGATAGATTAATCCTATATAATCTTACACAATCTTACATCAATCTTACAGTTCCAGCGTCAGTATAAACTTAGATTTACTTTGAAGAAGATGGTTTGAGCCGAGTTCTTTTTTTCAACGCAAATGTAAACTAACTTACAACTAAGCTGAACTAAATAATTAAACACAACTATAAGTTTCGTTTCAGTGGCGTTTATGGGAGCGCGGCCGGTTTGTTTAGTTTAGCCCTTTTTGCCCTTTTTGAAGAAAAAACGCCATATTTTGCTTTTCTGAACTGAAAAATGCTAGTCGCAACGAGGAGAAAGGACTAGAACCCTTCAAAGGGCAGAAAGAGAGCTAGGAATCCCAGGAAAGAAGCCAAAAATAGTAAAAAGTATAGTGACAAGCAAAAAAAAAAAAAAAAAAAAATTCCTCAGAAATAACTGAAAGTTGTCCCTGCTCTCTCGGATGTGTGCACGCTACCGTTTTGTTTAGTTTAATTTTATACTGAAAACTGAGTAAAAGTGTCCACGTAAAACACATGGCGCCCTCTATAAACTTAGACGGAACTAATAGGAATGAATCTATGACGTTTCACTAGCGGGTTTTAGTCACAACTTTTCCTCACTAACCCTGTACATTCTTGGTAGAACCTATAATACACGACGTAGTATTATTGTATATAACTCTATGCTGGAGCCTTAATGGGTTAGCTGCAAGGGCCACTGCAGAGAGAAACAGAAGGGCGTCGTACTGAAGCCGATGCTGTGAAGAGTGATTTCTTAGACCTAAAACGCGCGATTCTTGTTGTTGGAGAAAACAACGGTATTTTAAGCCTAAGAAATCCGCTCTTCCGTTGTTTTTCCCTCCATTTTTATGTAGTGCACCTTGTAGTTATGCCCTCCAAAACCCATACTGGTGCCAATATGGCGGCAAATGTCAGTACTCTATAGCAGTACATCATCAGCAAATATAGTCTTTCGCAATGTTTTACGTAATTTACACTATCTTTGACGTCTATACTAAAAACAGAAGAGGACTCAAAACCGAACCCTGTGGCACACCACTTAATTACCCCAGGACTGCTGTAACAACCATCTCGTTTGGTGAAAGCCTTTAGATCATGTAGGGAGCTTGCAAATTTGTCATATTTATCCCTCTCAGCCCATTATGTTTCGCTTTTTTTATGAGCAGCTGTAAACTGATATATACCCAACGTAGTAAGTTTAACGACTGAAAGCAATGAGAATAGCGGAGATACTTTTATAGGATACAAAACTTGAGCAATGCGAAGGGTCAGTTACGATAACATGAACGGACCGAGCGAAGCTAAAGGACTCGGCCCTTTCATTTTATCTACAAGTAAGACTTAAAAGTGCACAAACTATACTTTAAAAAGCAGCATTCCGGGGATAATTTCACCCCATTTTCAAGTGCCAAGGAATCATGTTTAATAACGTCGTAAATTTAAAAATCACGCATGGATCATTCCAGCAACAAACCACAAAGTCAAACAAGTACAATACAAGAAAAGAACTAATCGTATAGCCTGAATCGTATAGCAAGCAACTGATGGGGTTTTGTCGACTTCCGTCGTGCGAAATGTAGGTTAGAAGTGAAAAGCAGTCAATTTGAAGCTTATACGTATTATAGGCCTACCCAGTTTAAACACGGAGATGGCGGGGTAGGGGGTTGTTAGAACTTGGACTGAGCCACGTTTACGAATTAATGTTACATATATACTTTCTTTAATATTTGTATTTTGCTGGGTGGCCCCGATGTTACATTGTTCTTTTTTTTCTGAGAAAGAATATTTGTGTTCTCCAGATCCGGAGTGCTCTTTGTATTCTGTCAGTTGGGTGTCCTGCAGCACTACATGAATCGGTAAGCATACAGAGAACTCACCCAACGGACTGAAAACAGAGCACTCGCCGTTGGGGGAGCTAACAGCGCAGTTAAAATTGTTCCTGGCTGCACTACTGTGTGCTTCACAGTTTTGGAACAGTTTTTCTTTTTTTTATTAATTTTTTGAGCCTTAAGTCAGCCGAAGCAACTTTATGCTTGTATGGCGGAACCGGCTCAATTTTGAACATTACCAGACTTTTAGAGAAGAAGAAATATCTGGTAAAAGGAGGTGCGAACCCGGGGATTTGATCCGGGAAACCTCCGATCATCGTAGGGGCCGAATTATTATGCAGAATTGGCCAGAATAGTTCCCATGGCCGCTGAAGCAGCATGGTAGCCTCTCACGCTACCCTAGCCGGCAGTCCTGGAGGGAACTTTGCCAAGGTCCCCTTTCCAGGGGTTCGACCAAATCCGAAAACCTACAGCAACCAGGCTGAGCTCGCTCACAACTCAGCCGCGATGACCACAACGCTAGTTACGAAACTATAGTTCGAACAGGAAATCAACTGGGACGCTTGAGCTTAAAATATTTAGCAAAACACCCGCACCATGATGAAAATTATTCGAATATAAAATTATTTCCCAGTTAATAATCTTATATTCGAATAATTTTCGTCATGATGCGGGTATGAAGTTGCTAAAATTTAAAAGCTCAGGCGTTATGAGCACACGGCAGTATAATCCAGTCTCTATCCCTATGATTTTCTGGATAAGTGATCCTGACCACTGACCTTTCAAATTTTAGCAATTACAATCATAATAGTCCTGGGGCATATGTCGTGCCGTGGGATTTTTCGTGATGAAATTGAATGACCACCTGGAATACATTCCTCATGTGCTATGCAGTCATGCCTTACCAGGTGTTTTGCTTGAATTTGTGGCAGAAGGCCTGTGTGACGTATTAAATCCAAGATGGCGGCCGCTCCAGACACATACGGAAATAATCGGACGTAACTCCTTTCAGAGTTGCCCAAAGAGAATTTTGTACTTAACCTTTTATGTTCGCAATAAAATTCTGAACAAAAAAGGTTATTGTGAATTTCGTGATATCTCCTACAGTTTCGGAGTTATAACCGAAATCTTATATATTTAACACTTTTCAAGAACACTAGCCAGTTCCCGCATACCTGAGCGAAATACTGTAGTGGGCAGTATGAAATAAAAAGGATGCCGACTGCCCCCTGCTTCCTCCTCCGAACCCCCTTGCGGCCTACCCAGTTGAATGGTCAGATTTTCCTCCCTGCCCCCCCCCCCCCCCGCCAACCCTTTCTCGTCCCGCTCCACTTCCCCCGTCCCCGACCCGAATTCCCCTATTGAGTCGTCTGAATATCCACATCCCTGCCCCCCCTCCATTTTAACCCCAGCTGATTTGTTTTCTTATGGAAGTAAATGTCTTTTTTCAATGGAGGACGATCAATTGCCCGTTTCTCCCTGCTGATACCAAGCGCAATAAATCCAACAACAGTCGTGCATGCAGTGATTGTTACTGAACCAACTTTGAAACTCTTCAAGTCTGCTCTAAGAGGTAGCATCATTAAAGCAATATTTCTATTGTTACCGGTTGTTACAGGCCACACCCGTTTGTTCGACATTGTCGGTCGCTCGCCCTCTTTCATTATAGTGCATAATGATGAATTTGCTTGCCCATCCTAAGCGTATTATGTATATATAGATTTATGTTGTAAAATAACATTTATTGCACATATACACAATTAAAAGTTATTACTTACTCAATTTTTAAAGTTCAACACTCAAAAGCAAGCTGTTCTCGCCAACACAAAACAAAACTATTACAAAGTTGTATAGATTTCCAACACAAATTTATATTTTCCAACACAAATTTAAAGGACTTCATCACAATCGTCGTCATCTGCGATATAATCAATGTCTTGGTCCTCATTTTCGCACAGATATTCATCGCCGCCACAAACACACAGCTCTGTGGATGCCAGAGTTTAAGCTCTGCATTTACAGGGTACATTACATTTCCCTTTCACACAGGAACACCGTATTAGTAGAAGAATCGATTCAGGTACACTTTAGATAGTACACATATTTGGGAAATAGGTGTGGACTCTCATTTCCCATCCAAATTCAGATGCTGGTGACAAAGTAGGGTGTTGCAGATCAGCACGAGTCATTCCATAACCAGGTAATGTCCTCTTAGAATATAAGGCGTCAGGGGTGCTCTTGTAGGCGGCAGATTTTCATTTTGCGTCTCTTTTTTTGGAAAATGTCCACCAACGAAGCTCTCCAATGTCCGATATATTCGTCCCTTGTACATATACCTTACAAATGAACTTCAATGACATTTATATCTTCATCCTTAAACTCTTCAACGCATCCAAGTTTCCCGAGAGCATCAATTACGTCCTTTCCTACCACTTTATATACTTTCCAAAAGGATGGTTTTTCCCTTTTTAGCGAGGGCACCTGTGACATCACATCCTGACAGTGCGTGGAGGCCTAATATTCCTTTGACCTTTTCTGGCCCTATGGCAGAATATACTCTGTTTAGATCAATCATTCAAACGGTTTGGTCCTACACCAGTGACAAACATGCTGTCATGTGGTAACGACTTTGACCACCACAATGCCAGCTGAAACACATCGGTGTCAGGTGAAAATATATGGAGGGTATAGTTTCTCCTTGGCGAGTTGCATACAGGCGATGCAATATTAATTTGGTATTTGCCTCTTTGTGACTATTTTGAAGCTCGCTTACGTCATTTGCTGACGAAGATTTTGCTTCAGTCCTCCAGCTTACTATTAGTTCCCTTTCAGGTTTACGTGCATGTAACAGAGCCTTCTCTGAAAGATACTCTGTTAACTGGTCCTTTGTTTTACTGTGTGAGAGCAGGATCTTCATCTGTACATTTGCAATTTTTGTTGAGTCGGTATTTTGTACTCAATAGGCGTTACTTTGCTGACTCTTTTATTCCGAATGGCAGATTTAAGGGAATTATCCAGGTACGTGTCAAATACCAAATGAGTTACATTATATTATGTTAATAGAGTGTAATTTATTCTGTTGTTGAACTCCATTGCAAGATCGTGACATGTTTTAACGTGTGCTGATTTTTTCAATGATTGTCGTTCAGCCATTCCGTCAAGAACAGCAACACAATAAGATTGCACATTCATATGCTCTTGTTCATTTGAACTCTCCTCAAGCTCTGGAAAAGGAAACTGAGGGACGTCCTCAACTTGTGCTGGCTCTTGCTCTTCCAGTATCTTCATTAGTTTGCTTTTGCTTGTGGATAACATCCGTCTAAGTGATACATTGACCGAGGAACTGCAGAGAACTCTTATTTACTCAGCGATTCCTTTAAATCTATGTTAGTGCGGCTTCTTGATACAACTAGTAAACGTGTAAATAGTGAGGGATCTCCTTTTAGTTGTACTACGCTGTCTGCTATCTTAGTGATAACACATTTTCGTGCAGCTTTACGTAAATTTAGTTTCTCCTTCTTCATAGGTGCCCACAAGTTTGTACAATCTGTTTCAATGCGCTCCTTCTTGAAGGTGCTGTACATTTCACATCCCCTTTCTGAGATTCGTAATGTGTCCTTTTGAATAGTTTCATTGAACACAGACTTTGTAGTGGTATTTATTAGTTCACTGCCTTCATATGCTGTAGGATTGGTTGATGTTGTGATTGCGTTTTAGATGCATTGCGCATCTTCATGTAGACGTTTCCTTTTGATCCTGTAAAATGGTGATGCTTTGCCTTCACATGGTCTGTAATTTTTTCGTTTCTGCAGAAATTCTTGTCAGCTCTGGAGATGTCAAAAAGAATCGTGTCAAAGCCATTTTCTTTTGTGTTATATTTACAAGTCCTCCAAGTACTTTCATAGCTCTGTTTTCGTGTTCTAGAGCTTCATCTGAGCCCAAAGCACTCTACGTTGCCACCACCATCTGATTTTGGATGGGAAATGAGAGACCACACCTATTTCCCAATTATGTGTATGCTCCAATGTGCACCTGAATCGATTCTTCAACTAATACGGAGTTCCTGTGTGAAAGGGAAATGTAATGTACCCTGTAAATGCAGAGCTCAAACTCTGGCATCCACAGAGCTGTGTGTCTGTGGCGGCAATGAATATCTGTGCGAAAATGAGGACCAAGACATTGATTATATCGCAGATGACGAGGATTGTGATGAAGACCTTTAAATTTGTGTTGGAAATCTATGCAACTTTGTAATAGATTTGTATTGTGTTGGCGAGAACAGCTTGCTTTTGAGTGTTGAACTTTAAAAATTGAAGTTAGGCCCGTATTATTGAGTAAGTAATAACTTTTGATTGTGTATATGTGCAATAAATGTTATTTTACAACACAAGTTCTCTTGAAAAGTGTTAAATATATAAGATTTCGGTTACAACTCCAAAACGGTACGAGATATTACAAAATTCATTATAACCTTTTTTGTTCAGAATTTTATTGCGAACATAAAAAGTTCAGTACAAAATTCTTTTTGGGCAACCCTGAAAGGAGTTACGACCGATTATTTCCGTATATGTCCGGAGCGGCCGCCATCTTGGATTTATGACGTCATACAGGCCTTCTGCCACAAATTCAAGCAAAACACCTGGTAAGGCATGACTGCAGAGCATATGAGGAATGTATTCCTGGTGGTTACTCAATTTCATCACGAAAAATCCCACGGAGCAATATTTCCGTACATATGCCCCAGGACTATAACACCGTTTTCCCTCTATTTGTAACCCCTGGGAGTTGATTTTTTTGCCATGAAATTTGTCCCAGCGATAAGTTGAGGCAGGCGACCAACAGAGATCGGCGTTTATTTTTGGAATAGATCATGTAGATCATGGAATAGATCATGGAATGGATCATATTTGTAACTACGCAAGTTTATTGAGAGGCAGCAACGAAGTAATGGCGTTGGAACGCTTTTAATAATCAGACATCGTATAGGGGAGTGACACAACGTAGTATTATTGTGTATAACTGTATGGTGGAGTCAGTAACTGGGTTAGCTGCAAGGTGCACTGGTGGGGGAAAGGAAGGTCGTCTTACTGAAGGCAATGCTTAGACTGGATTTCTTAAGGCTATAACCCGCGATTTTTGTTGTTAGCGAAAACAAGGTTCTTTTAAGCCTAAGAAATCCGCTCTCAAAGCACTGTCTTGACTAGAAGTGCCGTTGTTTTCCGTTACATTTTAATCTAGTGCACCTTGTAGCTATTACCTCCAAATGGTGCCTCGTAGCCAATATGACGTCACTTGACGCTGCTGTATAGCAAAGAACATCATGCGTTCAGTTCTCAATGAGGTCTGTTACACCCTATGTATTACACTTAGACGGTTTCAAACGAAAATGTTGTATTTTGTAGCTGACTGTTGCATCATTTCATTGAACACCGTTTTTCAAAATTAATTCCGAGCGTAACGACCAGCCTTTAAATAGAGGCTAGGCGCTGACTTATTGACAATGAAATTTGACCCCGCGCTAAATTATTTTCATTTCAGGGCACCCAGTCCTCTTATATTCCCTATATTTTTATTGGATTCTTATAAAGCCGCTATAAATGTCAAAATGCTCCTATATTTCCTATATTTATCTGTTCCGAACTGAAATATTGCCCTGTTTGTGAAGTATTTCCTTGCTACACTAATTATTTTGATCCTGAAAGAATAACAATGATCTTCCTGGCACTGCAGCATGGTATGAAAAAGAAACGTGAATTGGTCTATCGGCGAAACACGGCCAAGTAAAGCATGTACCGACCGTGCTGTGCAACCAAAAGTGAATTTTATCTGTTTATTGTATTGTAGGATCCAAAAATATTGTTTTCCTATAATACAATAGGACACTCTCCCACTAAATCCAGGCTAGTAATTCCTGTAAACCTCGTATAAATTTGGCTTCATTTTCCTACAAAGCTCCTATTTTTTAACAAAAAATTCTTACATTTCCTATTTGTTATCCATTGAAGTTGGGCTGGGAACCCTGTCAGTTGTAAAGTCACGAGGGCGTGACGTGATGGTTAATGATAAATTTTCTCAACCCCGAGTTGCATTCCGAAACTGAAAAAATATCGAGCACTTGCGCGAGATGTTTTTTTTTTATCAGCTTTGGAAAGTAACGAGGAGTTGAGACCATTTATCGATACTTAAACTACGCTCCAGTCGCAATTGAAACGAGAATACATCGTCTCCTAAGTAATTTTGTTTCCCGAATGATCCGTCAGAAACTTGCCGAAAGTATAGTCGAACTCACCGTGAAAGATGACGATTGTTGACGGCGACACCAGTCACGGTGCGTCAACGAAAGTAAATAAGTGATTTAATTTTAATGAAAATATTGTTTCTTAGATTTAAAATAGAATATGACCCGTTACATTACGACAATTATTATTAATTTATTTCCATCTATTTAGGGTTAATTTAAGTAGGCCTACCGCGTAGTATTTTACGTACTAAGGTATCTCCTACCGCCACGCTTCGCATAGTAGTGGTGATTAGGCCTAACCAGAACGGCTTAAGGTGCTTGGGACGTAACAGTAATGCTGTCTGACCTTCTGTCACCATGGTAACCAAAGATTAAGCGTGCATCGCTGGGAAGCCAAACAATGAGTCAGTTGACTACCATGTATACGTCGTGTATGTTTACAGATTGGTTTACGCTTTCCAAATATAGTTCTTTCATCATTTCGTTATGTGGCAGAGGCCAAGATACCAGATGATGCACTCGTAAAAGCAAGATGGAGGGACGAAGATGACGGTTTAATCGGATAAAATACCCGGTGCTGGTTTTACCAGTATTAAGGATGCATGATTGGCAGGTGGCTGCCGTTTACGGGCTTCCCATTGGCTAATTGCCGATAGAAAATTACGAAGGAATATTCACGCGTTATAATTTGACCAAGCCCTAACTAATTTTCTATTAAAAAGTAAAGTAATCTAGTGGAGTTTTTATAGAACAACTCGTCCTTTTCCATAATATTAAGCTGCAACAGCGAACAGCAGGAATGATCGGAATGCTCTCACGTGTAGTTTCGTACCCAGAAATTGCGAATACTTTTGCTGGGTCCATTACCAACCAGTTTTGTTTTTCCAAACCATTCTCAATTTCAAAATTTACGTACAACGTCAACAAAGAGGATGAAACTGTATTTCATCATTTATTATTTGTTGTTCCGCGATCAAAATGCCTTTCACAACCCTTAATCATACTACAAAAAAAAATAGTTCTTCTCGAAGGCCGGTACCTGGCTGTTTAGCCTGCAGCCTTGACAGCAGGCCAGGCCGTGTGCGATAGATAACTGGCTCTTCGCCGTAAATTGTGCATACTTAGCCCGGCAAGCCCATAAAACTTTATCTGGCCCGGGTGGAGGCAGCCTCCGCTCTCTTCCTCACCCTCTAACTCGCCCATCCGCCCATGCAGCAGCCATCTTGGACAGCCATGAGCGACAATAGGGCGTGCGACCATGCGAACACTCGCTGGATATAACGGACTTCAAACGCCACACACGAGATGACTTTTTCAGTGTTGCTTGCCCGTAAATGGAAAAAGACGTGTAAATCAAAATCGAGTTTAACAGCTATAAAAACTGTAGAAATTCTGAATCTAGATGCTTTACACCCTGCTTGTGGTTGGTTGGCTGCTATTTATGGATAGCAAGCTCACGAACAAATATTACGAACTGACCATGGGATGGGCCTTCTTTGCTTTCGGTCAGAAAGATTTAGATTCAAGCCTGTACATTTCTGTATATTAGGATGGAGAAAACCAGAGGGGCTCGATTAATGTTAATTAAATACATATGCAAACCCTTACCCTTTTCTTTTGGACTTCAAAGTCTTGCCTGCGAGGGAATTGAACGTACGACCCTTGAAATCAACACCAAGGGTGTACCGCTAAGCCCATAGAGCAGTGACATTTGCCGCCATATTGGCACCAGCATGGGATTTGGAGGGCATAACTACAAGGTGCACTACATAAAAATGGAGGGAAAAACAACGGAAGAGCGGATTTCTTAGGCTTAAAATAACGTTGTTTTCTCCAACAACAAAAATCGCACGTTTTTGGTCTAAGAAATCACTCTTAACAGCATCGGCTTCAGTATGACGCCCTTCTGTTTCTCTCTGCAGTGCCCCTTGCAGCTAACCCATTAACGCTCCAGCATAGAGTTATATACAATAATACTACGTCGTGTCACTGCTCTATACTGACATGGTGAAACCCATACTGAGTCAACACCCTAGTGCTCAGCCATACTGGAAGAAACTTGGCCATGTCGGTGTTGCAGAGTGGTAGGACCTCAGCCTTTGATTTTAAGTTATGGATTCAATTCCCTGCTTATGTAATCTGACATTTAAATCCAAAAGGTAATGGAAGTAGCTTTGCATCTGTGTTTATTTCTGTGTGTTAATAATAATCTTTAATTACAACCTTTGTTTCAGACCAGCAAGGGTCTGAACCAAAAGAAAATAAATAAAAGAAAACAAAAATACTAATTAAACATTACGACTCAGTTCATCAAACCGAATGAACAGAAGAAGCTTTATGGCTTTAGGCCCTTTGTTTGGCAATCCCCACATAAAAGAAATTGTTCCCCTGACAGTAAGACATGCCCGAGTCAACCACCACCCACGTAATTTGTCTGAGGATACCAGAAAGGGCGTAGTTCCTCCATTTGCCTACCCCCCAAATTCTGGCGATATCTTGGTCGCAAATTGCATGCTGTTACTGCTGCAAGAGGGAGGACAAACAAGAATCTAAGGCACCTGTTGTAGCATACTCTCAGGCTTTTTAGGCAGTCGGTATAGTCTAGAACTGTTTGTCCAGTGACGCATACCATAGATATGTAGACACGTAACAAGTTTGGACTTTTGAAGTGTATCATTCCGATTGTCCAGTTTTTTATCATTGATAGTTAGCGAAGGCCCACTGATGTGAAGACCCTGCTTAAATCCCCTGTGAAGTGGAAGCCATGTACAGCTGTACATTCTGCCCACTTGATAATTAGCGATACCTCACTGGTGTGAAGGCCCTGCTGGAATTCCCTGTAGAGTGGAAGCCATGTACAGCTGTACATTCTGCCCAGTGGATAATTAGCGAGGGCCCACTGATGTGAAGGCCCTGCTGAAATCCCTTGTGGAGTGGAAGCCACGTACAGCTGTACATTCTGCCCATTGGATAATTAGCGAGGACCCACTGATGTGAAGGCCCTGCTGAAATCCCCTGTGAAGTGGAAGCCATGTACAGCTGTACATTCTGCCCACTAGATAATTAGCGATGACTCACTGGCGTGAAGGCCCTGCTGGAATTCCCTGTAGAGTGGAAGCTATGTACAGCTGTACATTCTGCCCACTGGATAATTAGCGAGAGCCCACTGATGTGAAGGCCCTGCTGAAATCCCCTGTGGAGTGGAAGCCA
>JAHWFP010034096.1:0-29236 GCA_023313725.1 Lithobius niger | reverse complement strand
AGAATTCGAATGGGAAATCTTTCCATAATGACAAACCCAAGAATTCGAATGGGAAATCACCCATAATGACAAACCCGAGAATTCGAATGAGAAACTTCCCGTAATGGCTGAACCGAAGCTTCTATAGAATATCCAGTATTAGCTCCCACAGCTGCTGAAGTGAGTAATATCTCGATACTCTCTGGTCAGTACGTTTCACAAAGACTCTGCATTCTTTCCATTCATCCATGATAGCCAGCCGCTTAGCCACTCCAGTCTAGTTCATACGTTTTATCAAAGTGGCTTATATCAAGTGACGATAGAGGAATAAAATTAATATGATGGTTATTTGTTCTATGCACGATAGTAGTAAGCGGACACTCCCCTAGATCGCGTACATAGGCCTACATGTTCTAGTAATAAGGCCTATTTATTGTTTGTTTACTTTGCGCTAGCGAGTATTCAGTGAGCAAATGTACTTAGAAACATAAACTTGGTCAAATAAGCTAAGTAATTTTTCCCTGAGGCTCCGAGTAACCAGAAAATTACTAGTAGAGCCCCCTTGGTGTCTAAGGTGTAATTTGCTGCACAATAGTAATTATCTTCCTATGGGAGGCTTCTACACAGGGTGGGGCAAACGTCTGGTTTCCTTCAATGAAATGCAGGAATTAAAGATAACATGTCTACAGGACGTTCAAGCCGTGGCGCATCCTATGATGAATGATATTGGAAATGAGCTTTCTCAAAGTCATTCCTTTTCTGACTTTTTATGGATATGTCTGACTACTAGTGTAGCTTTGAAAGATGTAGGGGATCTTTAAACAATACCGACCCAAAAAGCAGAACAAAAAATCTGTTAATAAATACAAATTTTGTGGACAAAAGAAAACTTCAATAAATAAGCAAAACTTGTCATGAAGTGAAGCAAATTGGGGCAAGTTGCTTCTCTGCATAAATTTTTCTCTTATTTATTGAAGTTTTCTCCACGACATTTGCATTTGCTAACCGATTTTTGTTCTGTTTTGGGGGTAGTATTGTTTAATGATCTATCAGATTTAGGCTACATTAAAACCTTCAGGTGAAAAATTAGACCCAGAATGACCTTAAAAAAGGGCACCGCTGACATTAACTCTGTCGTCAATGGATCAGGGCGGATTTATAGGAGAAAGCAGGGTGGGTGGTCCTCTACCGCCACAGGGACTTGAAGGTGTAGTTTCCCCCCTCTAAATCCACCTTGAGTTTCTATCATAAATTTCTAAGAAACTGAACTCATTTCGAGAAATGACGAAAAATAATGGTGTGGAGTGTTCGGGGATTCACGCCCAGACCCCACTCAGGAAGTTCACAGCGCATCCCCAGACTCCCCATCTGGATCGTCATCTCCTCCAACAGCTTAATTCTGGATCTGCCCCTACGCTTGGATGATGGGGCTAACTTCCTACAGAAATGTTCAGATATATTCGATAATTCGTCTTACTTTTAATGTCCTTCGTTTAATGTGAAGGGAACCCGAATTATACTTTTACTGTCCTGCATTTTATTTGGAGGGATTCGGAATTTTACTTTTAATGTCCTGCATTTTATTTGGAGGGAACCAGAATTGTGTCCCGCCCTGTTTGGTCGTTCAACACTCTCTTAAGTCTATTCACTATACTTACATGTTTCCTATTTTGCTGTTTTTTCTGGAGAAGCTGTAAGACGTCCGCTACACGATTGTGTCTTCACAGTGTTTGTTGCATTCCAACTGGATGCTGGAAAATTCCTTCTGAAAGAAGCCAACGAAAAACTCAAAGTAGTCGTGAAAAGGAAATCCATCAACATTACTGTTGCGCAAATGGAGGCAGCTCAGAAGCAACTGGATGATGCAAGTGAAAAAATTGACAAGACTAGGGAAAAACAGAATATTATTCAGAAAAAAGAACCAAGCTAATTGATGGCTACTTTACAAATACTGCAAAGAAACAAAAAACTAAATAGGCCTAAACATATTAACCTAAATGTAAAACCTGCAGATGAGAAAAAAAATGTCGGTGAGTAGTGGATACTTAATTGAGTCAATGTGAAATAACAGCCTGACCAAATGCAAGTACAATGTACTCCATTTTCAAAATGCTACATTCTGCTATCACTTGACATCAAATAAAATAGGCTTTAACTTGAACTCAATTTTCTTGCACTTTTTTCCTATAAAATCCCTATATTTTGCGTGTAAAATTCCTATATTTTGCATGTTAAATTCCTATTTTTCCTATATATTAGCTTCTAATTTTGGCTGCGGTGCATGCTATTCACCATACTTAACATGTTTCCTATAGAATTTTAACTCTTTCGTTTGTCCTGTGACAATTACCGGTACCATTTTTGTTTCCGAGGGTGTCAGTTTAGTTTCCACCCTGTTTAGCTGCTCGGTATTGTTTTGCGCGTTTGCAGATTTATCGATTCGGTTTCGCGCGATCTTCTTTGTTATCGCGCAGTTCTCCTTCCGCGGCGCTGTGCGTTGGTCAAAACTTACTTTGCAAAGCGAATATCATCATCTTTTGGAAGCTTTGCCGTTTCATCCGGGATCTTGGAATTAACCGTCTTGGAACATACCCACTGGTTGTCACGTGACGACGTCCTGTGATTCGATTGGTTCAACGAATGTGAGGCAAGGGAGTGGCTCTTTCTTCCTCGTAAATCGGTCGTTTAAGATGGACGCCATATATGGTAAAGGGTGTGTTGGGAAGGGGTGGGGGGCGGAGGAAGGGCAAATAATAACTCGCCTGTAGCTGGTTGCTTACTAGCTGCCAAGCAAACGAATACAGGCGTGTAGCGAAAATTTTCCGAGGCACTAGTTACTCCGTGTAAGAACAGGGCGGCTATAATAAAAATAAGAGTCGTTCAGAATTATCGTAATCAACTGACGCCCAATTTTTTTTTTTTTATTTGAGAGTTTTGATCTTGATTCAGAGTGTAGATAGTGGTTTTTAAATTGTTTCATGAAAAATATCTTGGTGGATAGTAGAATTTTTTGTTTTAGGATTAATTTATTTGTGAATTATTCAAATTGTGGGAACAGGGAAAGTTTACACTCGAAAACAGAAATTGGCTGCTGATGAAAAAAAAAATATTGTGTTTGAGTGCCCAGTAAATGAATAACTGTGTTTCATGATATCTTTTAAAGTCTTCCCTGAGAAATAACTTACCATTCCTGGTCTTGTTTTTTGAACGATTTTGGTGACATAGCTGGTAACTTATCTAAGGATGTAACCTGTTTTACCTTATACCCGGATTGCAGAAGTTGCCGCTCGTGAGCTATTTCAGCTGGCTTTGAGGAAGAAGGCAGTAGTCATCGTAACACTAAAAGATGGCGCCGCACGTTCTGATTCTGAGTGTTGCTGTTGTTTCTGTTGGCGATGGTGCCTCGTACGCTTAGCCTACGGTATTTATAATGTAGGTGATGACCCTTTGGCAGAAAAAATTTAATCTGTAAATATTTAGTATTTACGAATAATTAAATAAATCAATACAGAGGTGCACACCGAGCACTAATCGAGCCGATTTAACTATCTGTCCTGTTAAATACACTGTAAAAACACGTTTAAAATAAACTCATTTTAAACATACCTATAGATCGTCATGTGACGTCATATTGGCTACAAGAAAAATAGCTGCAAGGGGCACTAGATTAAAATGGAGGGTTAAACAACGGCACTTCTAGTCAAGGCAGTGCTTTGAAAGCGGATTTCATAGGCTTAAAAAAACGTTGTTTTCTCCAATCCCTTACGCTGCGAGGCTGTAATCGGAAAATAAAGATTCCACTTGCTTAAAAATCTCAGCAACTGCCAACAAATCGACAAAAATCGCAAATTATAGGCTTAAGAAATCCACTCTTAACAGGATTGTCTTCAGTAAGATGTCCTTCTTTTCCCCGTCCAGTGACCCATGCAGCTATCCCAGTTACTGGCTCCAGCATAGAGTTATGTATAATAATACAACGTTGTGTCACTGCCCTATAGAAAACGTTTCTAGACGTTTTTAGCTGAAAACACCTAAATGCGTTTTGCAAATAGCATGGGCTGAAAAGTCTCACCAGTGACGGCGCTATAGGGGGGGGCAAGGGGGGGCCATGACCACCCCAAATATTTCCCGGGTCCCCCCCCCCCCCTCAACCCGACTCCAACACTCAAGTCACCACCAGAAAAAAAAAACTTTAAAAAATGCAGGCTAAACTTGCCATCAAATGAATAATCTGAACTTTTATTTATTTTTATTTATTTAAATTTATTCATTTATTAATTTTTGTAGCAACTTTGCAATAATTTATTTTGTGTGTTTATGGGGCGTATTTAAAAAAAATTGTACTGCATTGAAGCTTACGTTGCGTTTAAGTTGACTTAAACGGAATAAAAGTGCCTAATGCGGCTGTCTTGAACAAAAAAGTCCCTAGCCCACTCAGTTTTCAAATGGGCCCTCTGCCGCCCCCCCCCCCAAACAATTTAGTCCTGACGCCGTCACTGAGTCTCACAGATATGAAATACGTTTAAAATAAAACACTCGCGTTCAATTTGCAACACTTATAAGCAGTTAAACACACGCTTGAAACATAGCAACGGAAGTGTTTAAAATAATACAGTAGCGTTTATTTTACAACACATAATATAAACATTTAAAAAACATATGCGTTATAATAAAAACGCTACTGTTTTATTTTAAATATTTTGTTGTATATATAGTGTTTTAAGCATGTGTCTATAAAATGTTGTGAATTGAACGCTAGTGTTTTAATTTAAACACATTTCACGCCTGCAGCATTACATAAATGCCAATGTTTTGAGAGGTTTTTTCTCAGTCCATCCTATTTGTAAAACGCTTTTATGTATTTTTCAGCCAAAAATATCTAAAAACATTTTCCAGGCTTGTCTAATATGTGTTTTATTTTAAAACACATGTTTTTATACAGTGTGATGACACCTCGCATGCTGACGGTATTAATAATGTAAAGAGTACAACGATGATCCTTTGGGATGAAAATTTAAATTTATAAATATTTACTATGTACAAACAGTTAAATAAATAAATAGAGAGACGCAAACTAAGCGTAATGGAGTCAGTTTGGCTCTCCGTCCTGTTAAATAAAGTAAAAACTTCCACTTTACCGTTATTCGCGATTGGACCGCACATTGTTGCTAATATTTTTAAAAATAAAAATTTTAAGCTGTTTTGAATTATTCAGTAACATTATGAGCAAGCAGTAAATAACTCTGACTGGTTATTTGTTTTTCCATTCAGGAGCTTCGCTCCGCAATTTAATTTGTAGTCAATGTATTAAAATAATAATTTAACTGTTGTCCAGACTCGATCCACATCATAGCTTTTTTTTTAGAATTTATCACCAACCCATTTGCTGACTGTGCTACCATAACATAAAAATCAGTCTCTATTCAAATTCCGTATAAATTAGGATGCAATCAAAGTATTTTTTTTATCAGCTTATTAATCCTCGAAACAGGGTTGGTTTTTTTTTAATTTGTTCATTTTTGGGTTCTTTTCAACATCATCATAATCTATGTCATACAAAAATTTGCCGAGTTGGGTGCTTCTATTTTTTAACCTAAGACGCAATTACGCAAAACTGTAAAAAAAATATGTTAAAACAACATTCTTTAGACACACGTAGAAAATGTATTTCGATGTTTATAGCTGAAACACTCTTAAAATTTTATAAATAGCACGAGCTGAAGAAACTGTTCAAAACATTGGCGTTTTTGCTGCAAACGTGAAATGCGTTTAAAATAAAACACCAGCATTCAATTTGCAACTCTTTATAAACGCATGCTTAAAAGTTAAAACACGTGCAGCAACAAAAGCGTTAAAAATTAAAACAGTAGTGTTTTTATTACAACGCATAAGTTTTTGAAAGTAGTGTTTAACGAAAACGCTTATGTTTATTACGTACTTGTAAAATCAACTCAACTGTTTTAAGACTTCGTCACTAGCATCACTATTAAGCATGAGTTGAAAATTGAACGGTTTTATTATACATCCATTTCACGTTGCAACATTATGGGCTATATAAACGCTAATGTTTTAAGCGGTTTTTTCCCGAGCCCATAGTTTGTAAATAGCTTTTATGCTTTTTTTTTTTAGCTAAAAATGTCTAAAAACGTTTCTATATATAGGTGTGTTTGAAATATGTTTGTTTTAAAACGCATGTTTTACGTATATATGCGAAATTATAGGTGTGACGATTTTGGTGTGGTTTTTATATGCTGCTGTATCTACGAGTTCTCCTTAAAGTATAGTACAACCAAGTGTTAATGAAGTATCTTCAGGAGTGTCTTTCTATAACAATAGATGCCATGGCTTGTTACGCGGTCGCCGCCCTCCGACGGCGTCATTCTGAACTACACAAAAGCGTTACTAAAAACATTTTACCGTGAATTATTGTTGTACTCAAGTTATTTTTTCAACCAATGGCTGCTCAAGGAACACGTCAGTCATAGCCCATTATCCAATCGGAGGGCGGGCAAAAGTTTTGAATATCTCTTGACTTAATTTACTCCGGCCTAAAAGTTGACGTCCGTATACTATCTTCAAACGAACGTGGCCAAATTGAAGTTCCAAAATTGTTAAAAATGGGCCTGACTTGTTAAAAACAGTCGGCTATACTTTGATTTGAATTATAGGCCTACTTATAGGCCTATTCTGAACCAATTTTAAATAGTTTGAAAACAGTACTTAGTGAAAACGTTTTTTTTTTCCAAAATAGGCCTAGCCTACCTCATAAACAGCTCCAAAATAGGCCTACTTTGTTTGAAACCGTTTCAAGATATATTTACCTTGTTGAAAACTGTTTAAAAATTGGTTCACCTTATTCAAAATAGGATCCGTATATCAAGTCGGGCGTATAGACTTATACATACTGAGTGAAATATAGGCCTATTATCAAAATACGACTAACCTAACTAAAAATGTCTTCGTAGTAGGCCTATACTTTGTTTAAAAAAGGCCTAATCTTTTCAAAACTTTTCGAAGAAGACCTACATGGTTAAAATAAAAGGCTTCGAAATAGGCCTATACACATGGTTAAAAACTGCTTCGAAAACTGCTTGTTGAGAAATGCTCAATTTTCAAACTCGAACTATGCAAGCACGCCTTGTTATCAAGAAATCATTAAGAAAGTATCGGCGATCCATCCAGCCTATTTTTGCGATTGTGTGCTTTGTGAACTTTTTTTTTAACTATTATTGCTTGATAAGTGCATTTTTATTCTAGTTTGAGTGCATGATTTAGGCTATACAGGCTTCGCACAAGATCACACTCAAAAAATACGAGCACTCTCAAGGACTTTTTCAGTCCAGAACCAATCTAATTTTTCAAGTACTTTTTCGAAAACAAATAATATGTTTTCAAGGAACTTTATTAAGCAATGAGGCTGCTCACATTCAAATAAAGCCTATAGTTTTACTGGGGAAGAGCAGACGACACTTCATCAAACAATAAAATAAGCTATGCATGTTTTAATCGTGCATGGAAAAAATTTGTTTTGTGTCCCCCCCCCGTGTTGTTCTTATTGATTATGTTAAGTTAGTTGCATTCCTACTTTTGGTAGCAACTTTTCAACCATTTCCCACTTTTTAGTAGCAACTTTTCCTACTATTTCCTACTTTTGGTAACAACTTTTCTATCATTTTCTACTTTATCGCATAAAGTTTTCCTACTCTTTCCTACTTTTTGGTATCAACTTTTCCCACCATTTCGTACTTTTTGATAGCAACTTTTCGTACTTTTCCTACTCTTTGGTAGCAACTTTTCCCACTAGGTCCTACTTTTGTGATAGCAACGTTTCTAACTATTTCCTACTTTTTGGTTGCAACCTTTCCTGCTATTTCCTACTTTTTGGTAGCAACGTCTCCTCTTATTCCTACTTTTTGGTAGCGAATACTTTCTACTTTTTTCGGCATCAGTTCCTGTTGCTGTTACATTTGTGTGATTTTGTTCTGCGACTCCTGCTTTCCAATAAATAGTTTAAAATAGGTTAGAAGTTGCCAGTTCGCTCTTAACATCATTCATACCTAATGGTGAACCAACATTTTCTATTAATTATCAATAGGTTGGTTATCAAACAAGTATTGGTTATCAGTTTAATGTTAGTTGATAATGGTATTATTCCTCCTGTTGTTGTATACAGAATATCTTGCCGATTTTCAATTTCGCGCCAGGGTTTTCAAGCACGTTTCAGGCATTGGGGACTTCACAAAACTGACAACCTGTGTGATTCGTATATGAAGCCCTTTAAATCTTTACCCCTACAGATGCAAACCTATTTACGCTGCATTTTGGACTTTAGCGCAGACTGTCTGAGCGGGGAATCAAACCCACGACCTTTGAAACCAAAGGCCGAGGTCCTACCGCTAAGCCATACTGACACGGCCTTCAAAAGTTTCAAAGGTCGTGGGTTCGATTGCCCGCTCAAGCAGTCTGACATATAAGTCCAAAAGGCAACGTAAATAGGTTTGCATCTGTATTTATTTAACTCTTTTGTTGACCCGTTGGCTTTCCGTCTTTAATCTTTCCTCCAACTTTATTTAAACGGATAAAATGAGTTTGGTGCAAGAATTGCGGATGCTGCCGATTCCATAACCATAAATGTTTAACAATATTCAACACGAAATTGAAAATCAACTAGATATTCTGTGCACAATTGGAGCGCATGTGCATGGTTGAGTATTAGTGCTAATTTTTTTTAGTAAAACTTGTTGAGTTGTACTTTCCATGGATGAAACCGCCTTATGATTGCTTTCATTGATAATTTTTTACAGACATTTGTAAATAAGGCAGTATTTTATGGGCACCCTATATGCGTACAAAGCATACGAATCATACGAATCATACAATCATACGAATCTATACGAATGCGTACGAATCATACAAATCATACGAATCTATATATATATATATATATATATATATTTCACTTGCGCCAAACCATAAGCTAGGGCCGGTAGACGAATAAAGTAGTCATTGTGACAACCAATCCAAACGCAGTATGTCATCGCAATATGGCATGAAGTAAACATGCACTATAATGGCATAAGAATTAAAACGCCAAGCAGTGTATAACCATACAAAGAGCATCACGTTTCAAGATTACTTTCACCTCTACAACAGGTGAACTGTATGAACTGTATTTTTTGACATGTTGACGAAACTTTTGTGGGTTTAGTGCACCTGATGACGAGGCAAAAGAAATCTCGAAACGTCGTACTTTTTGTATGTTTGGCTTTTTTATTCATATAAAACGTGATAGGGGCGCGCACGTTTCTTCTTTTCACCGCATCAGTAAACAAGGTGGAGCATGTTAATTTTTGGCACGGTAGCAATGAAAAAGGACGAGCGTGTTCATTCTTTGTAACGGTAGCAATGTAAAGGGTAATGTCGATTAGTAGTAACAATCAGCTAGAAACGAAATATTGCGACATGTTTTGTTAACGGAACACTCAGGTCAATCAAACTCTTATCTAGGCTCGATCCAACCGAAACAAACGCTAGTGCGACAGTATACCGGACAGCGTATCAATATGGCGACCAGCTAGTTCACTTTATTATCTACGTCAACTTGATTTTTATACGTGTGACGTCATAGCGGCAACTAACTCGTACAAGACGATGTTGAATTGCCTTAGACCGCACGACATTCAAGCAGTCCCGTTGTTCTGACTTCATTACAGCAAAGTCGAGGCTGCGATCTGTGCAGGTTATAAAATTTGCATTCGCCATAATCTCGTCAGGCAGGTGGGCTCACGACGGCAAACGGCTTCTTGCTTCAGCCAATTTGCTTAGGAAGTTTATCCGCCAAATTAATTTATCACGATTTTTATATTCGCTAAGTGCATTATTAGGCAGGCAAAAGCTGCATGGCTAACACTCCCTCCCTCATGATTATACAGTCGCCGACAGAGGAAGAGCAAGTCGGAGCACCCTGCGTATATACACTGCTCAAGTGGAAAGCAAAGCGCTGCTTTTGTTTTGCCGAAAATAATAACATGAAAAGTAATACCGACAGCTTAACCAGCACTTAAGACCCAGCCAAAGCTCGAGATTTGCGAATAATAAACGAGCTTAGAATAAAATTAAGAAACTAGAACGGGAGTATATTTTCAACTTTTAAAGTTTGGTTTTTCAACTTGTTTACGAAAATGCATTTGAGAAAGGCTTGGGGGAGAGAAGCCGTGGCGATACGGCGTAGTCTGTTGGTTGAATTGGAACTTGTGATGTGCGCAATTGCTGTATAGTTGTTGTTAGTTTTCATTTCTTTTGTTAATTAATGGAATAAAACTCTTAAAACGTATGAAAAAGAATAAACATTACGGAAAGCCAAATGGCTCGATAATTGATAAATACGCACAGATGCAAACCTATTTCGATTGTTTTTTGGACTTAAATGTCAGGCTTGAACCCTCGACCTTTGAGACCAAAGGCCGCCAAGTTTTACCGCTAAGTCATATTGATACCATGACCAAGGCCGACTGGAGTAGAATGGCGTGTCTTGCTTCCCGACTCTGCTAGCACGTTCCAGGAAGTTAATTGCTTTGGTAAAATGCTATTTGCGGTGACGTAAGGGCGCGTTTACGCCACGCGCTTTTTCATTCTCGCTGCCAAACGCTAGAAATCATCTAAAAGTCCAACATGGCGACGGTTTTAGGTCTGCCAGTTCGCAACGAAACGAGTCAATAATTGAGTTTAGAAGTGAATAGGAAAATTGTTTCGTCAGGAGGAATTCTCTTTGTCTTACTGTCACGAATTATAAGACTGCAAGTATTTGCTCACACGATATCGGATTTAGCTAACCCAGGAAGCGTTGTTACCGTGGCAACGACACCTTTGCCATCGCGATTAAATTTCAGCTACGAGAATGCGAAGACGAGTCGTTGCGTAACGCGCCTTTAAATCAACTGGCTTGGAGCCAAGAGCTGAAACCTGCTACTTCTGTCCCAGACGGCCTTGTGTGACCGGTGGAAAACAAAGTGAGAGTTAAACATAGATAGATACTCCGTGGGGCATTTGTTCGTCCTGGTGCGGAGTTCGATATGAG
This sequence comes from Lithobius niger, assembly GCA_023313725.1. NCBI lineage: Eukaryota > Metazoa > Arthropoda > Chilopoda > Lithobiomorpha > Lithobiidae > Lithobius > Lithobius niger. Next base: position 18,180 of record JAHWFP010034096.1, on the reverse strand, counting down.
CCGAATACTGGGTGAGAAAAATTGGGGCATTTCATGCCTCTATAGAGCAGTGACACGACGTAGTATTATTGTATATAACTCTATGCTGGAGCCTTAATGGGTTAGCTGCAAGGGGCACTGCAGAGAGAAACAGAAGGGCGTCATACTGAAGCCGATGCTGTTAAAGAGTGATTTCTTAGACCTAAAACGCGCGATTTTTGTTGTTGGAGAAAATAAGGTTATTTTAAGCCTAAAAAATCCGCTCTTCCGTTGTTTTTCCCTCCATTTTTATGAAGTGCACCTTGTAGTTAGGCCCTCCAAAACCCAAACTGGTGCCAATATGGCGGCAAATGTCACTGCTCTATACTCTGGTTCAAGAAAGAATGTTTTCCTTATATGGCCCACCTGGTTGTTCTAATAGATATAAATGAGTTCTTGGTTATTCGCTTCTGTACGATTCATGGTTCATTACAACTTAAAGTATAATCGTACAATGGCACCACGTATACAATTCGTAACGTATAATGGTTCGACCAGAAGCGAGTAATCCATAATACATTTATTTCTATTAGAACAGTGAGATGTCCATATATGGTAAAGAATTCTTTCTAGAACCAGAGCATAAGTCGGCATTTAAATTTTGTCATTTCTATCAATTTCGATTTTTTTCTTATCATTTGAGTTTACTGAATTAAAAGTTTTTAAAGAGTGATCTATTACAATACAAAATTTTCTTCGATGTTTTAAAATCGTTCACATCATACCTGCCACCTAACCACTAAATTTTAATTGGAATAAAAAAAGGTTTAGTGATGCACTCATTGTCATAGCCAGGTCGTATCCACGATAACTTTTAATCATAGGCAATTTATTACCCAGTTCGCTTCAAGTTTCCCTCATGCATTCTCTGTGTTAGTTTCTGGACTGTAGATCATAAAGCAACAAAATTAGACAGGAAAATTTAGGAATTTTTTACCTTCAAATCTAAGAAAAAATACCGATATAAACAATCGACATTATAAATGCTAGCTCTATGATTATTTCTGTAAATTTATCGGAAATTTTAACTATAGAAGACTTTCCGTGGAGAAATTCGACCAATCACGAACCGTGTGAGTTTTCACGGCCTTTCTTACTTTTTTTCTTCTTGATTTGTTTAAAAGTTAGATACGGTTATTAGTTTTTAAGTGGGAAATGAATAAAAATTCTTTTACTTTGCATCGTATAGCTTCGTTCGAGTCGGCAAATGACTGAATGGAAATATATAACGGCCTATTCTGCCTCTTAATAATTTAAAAATTGGAATCGACAAAAGAATGTTGTTTTCTCTTAAACATCTGAATAGCTTTAATTAAGTTAGTTTTTTTCCCGTTCAAAGTCTGCATTAAAAAAAGAATGACAATAAAAAAATTTCAAATAATAGCACTTTTTCGTGGATTGATGCCAATTCAATTTACCGTCGCACATAGCTTTTCTTCTAACGTTTTTGTTTTCCAGCATGGTAGAATGACCTAATCAAACCGTCGATAATGGACTAAGGACCTTTTGTTACTGGCAGTTCTTTCTGATTACTAAATAACAATTCCGTTTTTTTACTCGATTTCTTGTGTGCGGCCCTTGTTTTTGTTGCCTCTTCTCGGGTCGTGTAGTATTTTTGATAATAATGATGACACAAACAAAGGTGAATATGTCATGAATCAATAACGAAGCAGGCGAAGAGATAAGCGTTTTAATAGAAAAGATTCCTTGTTGTTTTGCTTGCAAGCTTCAATGCGCTAACTGATGACGAAATAATCGAACAAAAAGTACAACTTTTTTTTTCTTCCAAGTCGATAAAGCTTGAGCATCGCATTAGAATTTTTTTTAACAAACTTTGACCAACTTTGCATAACAATGAAGTTAATGGGATGACTGATATGGTGTTGATCGCTATTTATTTATTCATATAGAGCAGTGACACGACGTAGTATTATTGTATATAACTCTATGCTGGAGCCTTAATGGGTTAGCTGCAAGGGGCACTGCGGAGAGAAATAGAAGGGCGTCATACTGAAGCCGATGCTGTGAAGAGTGATTTCTTAGACCTAATTAAACGCGCGATTTTTGTTTGTGGAGAAAACAACGTTCTTCTAAGGCTTAGAAATCCGCTCTCCCGTTGTTTTTCCCTCCATTTTTATGTAGTGCACCTTGTAGTTATGCCCTCCAAAACCCATACCGGTGCCAATCTGGTGCCAATATGGCGGCAAATGTCACTGCTGTGTTAGCCGATGAAATTATAACTTAAACTAGCCACATCGTTCACTATTTGGGTCGATCCACTTTTCATAAAGTTTAGTTGATTTCTCTCTGATTAATTTGCTGCTCGAACTTTGACGTCATGAACGGTTTTCAGAGAAGTTTTCGCGATATTTGAGGGTCAAAGAATCAAGTTACAACGATGAAAATAGGCCTACTCGAAGCGTAATTTAATCATCTTTCATTCGCCGCTACTTTTAGCTTTGTAGGTACCGTAGATCAAATGGTTAAAGCAACATACCGCCTGCCTTATAACAGCTACGTGTCGATCGCATCCGCGCATTTATCATAGTCAAGGTCAACTGAGACAGTAGCTTTGTTCCTCGCAGCGAAAAACGTAGCTACTATCTCAGTTGGCTTTGCGCCTAATAGACAAGCCAGCGTGAACGCATTAATTGTGTCGTCACAAACCGGAATGATTCTCGGAATGATTTTAAAATCACAATTTATAATTTTCTAGGCTAGTGTCTTATAATTTTGCTTCGGCGACCTATTGGCATAATTAATTTTAATTTTTACCGCATTATTCTTTTAGATTTTTGATCTCATGGTTATTATTAGAAAATTAGTACATGTACGCACAGATGAAACGTCATGATTATTGTAAGCGCGCAATGCATCATTTACTGCGGGACGCAGTAAATAAAGTTAGCAATAATATTATTCAATAGAAAATCTCCTAGACGCCACATTTAAAAAAGGATTTTTAGCAAGAGAAAGACTAACGGTAAGGAAATAGACCTTTGGGGCCGTACTTGATGTGGAGGATCGAGAAAAATGGCGCTAGGAGGAATGTTCCTTTAAATAGGTTAGAATGAGTGTAGCAAAGCGTTTTTCTCGAGAAAAAAAAAGGAAAATGAATGTCTTTGAACACTTTATGCTGCATATACAGGGTGGTCCATAAAAAAACGCAACACCAAAAGAAAAATTTTGCTGTTGCGTTTTTTATGGACCACGCTGTATATGCAGCATAAAGTGTTCCAAGACATTCATTTTCCAAACTTTCTTTATTAGCACCCGCGATCCAGAACCGTAAAGGGAGTTTCAAAACTACCCGTTCTATTAGACATCACCTGACCCTTATGGTGCTGGAGGGTGCTAACGAAAAGGTTTGGACTTTATGGATCACCCTAAAGCAAAAAAAAAAAAAAAAAGGTACCATAAATCTGGATTGGCTTTTTCTTCTCGTTATTGCTCAGGGAAAAAAAAATAGATTTTATCAATTTGGACCAAAAAAATGTGATATCTACCTCAAAATAAAACTTGTTCTGGATTCTCGCCAAGGTTTTTGGCCGTTTGAAGTCGTGATATCAAAAGCCAAGCTCTTTCGTCAAGTTATCACCGCCGACTAAGACTTCAAACATTAAATGAAATAATTGAAAATGGCGCAGTATAAGCAAAGCAATTTTCATATATTCCACTTAATCTTCGAACTATTACTCGGTGGGATTAACTTGGCGAAAAAGCTTTGCGTTTGATATCATGACTTCAAACAGCCGAAAACCTTGGCGGGAATTCTTAACAAGTTTTGTTTTGGGGCAGATCAAGATAAACGATAACATCCAGATAAAATATATATATGAACATGGCGACCCACAAAGACACGTTGTGTCTTCACAGTTAAGGTATTTGGCTTTTTTCAGCTATCGGGGGATAAATAACAATGCGACAGAAAAAGCTGAAACTTGTTTGATCGGGAGACTTTGGTCGCCTGATAACATAAAGTCACTATTAATGACACAGCTTACGGTTTTCTAATTGAAAGTAGCTGGTACTTAGCTCATTTACAGGTATTGCTACACAGATGTGTGCAGTAAGCAATTTTCATATATTTCATTTAACCTTCGAACTATTACTTGGTGGGATTAACTTGGTGAAAGAGCGTTGCGTTTTATATCGTGACTTCAAACAGCCGAAAACCTTGGCGGGAATCCTTAACAAGTTTTGTTTTGGGGGAGAAACATCCTACATGAACGAAAATAAAATGAAATGACTGCATGCATTTGTGTAGCACATGTTTACAAAGCACAACAAAGCTCAGCTTGCATATAAACGTTGGAAAAGCAATTTATTTTAATTTATCTTTGCTCTTACAGACTTTGTTTTATGCTGAACACTAAAATTATCGTTTTTGGCTCTTCCCTCTCATTTTAAGCACTTTAAAAATAAAGTTACTTTAATTTCTGTTTTATTAAGTGACCTCTTGTAAGGTGTGTGTGTGTATAAGCCTATTGTTTGCAAAGGGGAGAATCACTTTCGCTTAAATCAGCGAGGAAAAAAATCTTTCAAAAGGAAAAAAAAAAGTTAAACATCACTTTGGAGTCGCACAAAGAAATCCCAGAAAGCGAACGCCACTTACAAACCCGTGCAACTAAAACTTAAACAAAAAACGAAAACGAGAAAAAGAAGGAAAAAAAAATCGCTGCATCTCACTTTAGTGGCAAAGTCTTTGTCGACCACTCATCCGCGAGAGCGTAATGAAATTAAAAGTGTTTTCCTAGTTTTAAATATTAATTTTGATATAATGCTTCGATTCTCCTGGGCCGGTGACGCTTAAAAGCATGGCTGGCCTCACTTGGCATTAGAATAACAGCATTAGGGCGGCACATTTGTGATAAAGAATAACGGGGGCCCCGACAATCCCCCAACGCACCCGGCCTCCTACCTAATCCCATTTTTATTGTACGCCCCTTTGCATTTGGAGAGAGGGGAGCATCTCTGCCGATCGGGTCGCAGTCTCATGTTGCCTGCTTCACCAAACTCGAGCCTACGATGAAACCGAGAACTGCTGATGGAAAGGATTTCCACGTTGGCCCGCATTTTTTTTTTCTTTTTCTTTTTCGTTTTCGTCTGAGCTTCCCTCTTTCACCTTTTCTAAACTCCACGGCGTAGCTTTGTCTTTTCAAAGAGACCCGTCGATTTGAAGCAAACGAGCTTACGCTTTTGTCTGTTGCTTTGCCACCTTACGCTCAAAGAAAGGCCAGGTGGCGTCGGATACAGCCTCATCGAATTTATAATTAAAAAATTTCTGTGATTTATAGAGAGAAGTTCGCCCATTCGGGGGTTTCTGACCAACTGTAATGCCGTGATATGGGAGACCGACACTAAAGAAAATTTGTAACGTGGACGGAAAGACGCATTCATCAATTGAATTTGCAAGTTTTATACCTTGATGTTTTATATGTACGTGTGTGAATTTTTCGGGGAGGGGGGGGGGCGTGGTTTTCTGATGATGTGAAAGGATTTCTTTATAAATAAAACGGTTTAAAACCAGTGAAAATTTGTAACAGGTGGAATCTGCTCAGGATGTTATGTCGGCATATATATCAGTAGAAAAGGTTTGGTAAAGAATGCCTGGTGCTCGAGACGTACGGACTGAGTGTTTCAAAATCTCTAAGGACAGCCAAGCCCTACGCAAACTAAAGTTTTTTAAAGGGCTTGCACAGGACCTGGGAGGAAAACCATGGAATTCTGATTTTCTAAAATTCCAGGTTTGGAAACTAGACTTTCGAGAATTTTTTTTTTAATTCATGGAAATTCGTGAAATTTCAATGCACTTGGAAAATATTTTATATCATTTAACTTGACCGAAATTAAAAGAAAAAAGGTTTTTTTCCCGTTTAAATTTTCAAAAATGTAACAAAATTAAAAAAACGTTTTAAATAAAAAGTTTTAATGCAATGTTTTAAAATTTTTCTGTATTCGCTCGTTCAAGGTTTCTCCCTATAGATGTCGCCTTATAGCTTTCTAGGCCCAATCATTGATTAGAAAATTGACTAGATGTTGGCTAGCATCACACTTTTTCTAGTCCTACGCGGGGCCCTAGCGATAGTTGTGACAATAATACCTCTGATAATGCTTTGCCTTCGTGTTGCTTGGAAAGCAAAACATTAGCCGGAACTACAGCCAGGGTCCGCGTAGGTTTAAAAGAAGTAAGATGTTACATCTAGTTAACTGTCTAATCTTTTGCTTAATGCATCAAGATAGCAAAATCTGCTCAGAGAGGGCGCTGGCTATCTATCCCATTTAACTTAGAAATAATTAACTTGTTTTTCGAGTTTCTGAAATCAAATACAGTGAAAATGGAAAGGACTTATTTATGCTCACAGATCGCTGAATCTAAACGTAAGATACTTTTCCTAAAAAAATTAGTTAATATGATTGTGAAATAACAAAATCAGCATGATAAATTTAAAAGTGGTCATGCAGGCGCAGTGGTTCTTGTGCACACGGAAGTAAAGGACATCTTACGGGAGTTTGATTATATGCAGGATGCTTCATAAAGTACTGACAAATAGGCCTATTGATGTAGGCCTATAAAACTAGCGTTACAAGATGTAGGCCTATAAAATTTTATTGGGGGGGGGGCTGCGGGCAGAAACTACCCTGCCCCATTCCTCATTTTACGGCAGGCTTTCCACTTGTACACTATAACGAAGGTATTTGGAGTAATTGTGTGAACAGCACTTTATCAGGTGTTTGATATGTCAAATATTTAGACCAATTAATTCAACGTCGCCAGAATCATATTTTACCACGGTGATGCTTCAAGGGTCAAGTTCCCAACCTGCTTGAGAATTGGAGGCGAAACGTGTGATTTCTTCGTCAGTCGGCCTTCAAGGTGTTTTCAGTGCTGCTGCTAGACAGGCGTTTACTTGGACCAATCGCAGCACAAGATTTATTTTTCACATGTACGCTGTCCATGAGAGAAATTACGACCAATTGTTTGACAACTGACTGCGTGGGTTCATAGTCTAGAACAAGAGCTGGAGCATGAGGTAGTATTCTTGTAAATGCTTGTGCGTCGGGCCAACACTGCAGTATCTTTTGTAATACTAACCCTTTGTTCCACCTTTTGTTCTAGATTGCTCTTTATGGCTTCACGTTTATGCTACTCTTGAATGAATGTTTAGTTAGCCTGAGAAATTCTGTGTATTATACACAATTCGTACTTAGGTCTAAGACCATCGCCAACGTCCATATAATGGTTGGCCCTGGTAAAACCAAGAAATGATGTTATGAAATTTGCATCATTGTATTGAATTTTAGAAACAACAACCTCTATGTTCCATTGAAGTCGACAACAGTTTTGTGTTTACGTAACTTTTCCTCGTTGCCTTACATCAGTTATGGAATAAACAGGATGGAAAGCATAAACAGGATGATGAATACTTATTTACATTGCATTTTGAACTTACATGTCAGAATGCCTGAGCGAATTATTTAATTACGTAATATTGGATTTTGTTTTGTAACACGTTGTGAAGTTGTCAATATTACAACATGAAATGCAAATTTTAATGTGAATGACTGTATATATTATTAGAAATTGGCTAAAATTGCTTTATAACAATAATTGTTCAGCTTAATTGTTTATTGTGGATTTCTCTGATGGTCTCTTTCTTTTTGTTTCTTTCAGAGCCTGCTCTCGCTGATCTCCAAGGGCATCATTCCATATGAGATCTCTGAAGATACGCGAAAGAAGTTTGACCATTGGTATCTGCAACAGGTGATGCAGCACAGACAGCAGCCACCACCTACACCAACAGGGACACCGACGGCCCGTGTTGGTCCAGACGCCCCTACCTCTGTGGCTACACCAGCTACTCATGCTCACGGCCATGCTCATGGCCCAAATGTCTCAGCCGCTCACACTCACCCTGCCCACCATCAGCACTACCAACAGGCAGTGCAGAAGACACGCATGCGCACATCCTTTGATCCCGAACTGGAACTTCCCAAACTTCATCGATGGTTTGCTGAGAACCAGCACCCGACCCGCGTGCAGATCCAGCAGTATGTACGCGAGCTTAACCTGCTGGAGTCGCGCAAGGGGCGAAAACCCCTTGACGTCAACAACGTGGTCTACTGGTTCAAAAATGCCCGCGCTGCCCACAAGCGGGCCGAGATGCGTCAGTTGAATGGTGGCATTAATAGTTTAGGACACTCGCCCAACCACGACACAGCTTCGTCGGATAATGGTCATCCAGACACCTTTACTAACGGAGATGTCACTGCTGAAAATCAGGACAGCAATAACAGCTGCGGTTCAGCAGACCAGGGATACAATCCTTCCAACAATTCCAGTAATAACAATAACAGTAATTTACCTCTGAATTTAAGCGAGCCGCGATCCCACCAACAGCACCCCCATTCTCTTGGAATAACTCATCCGACTTTGCCACTACGAAGAGAGACTGCAGAGACAAGTGATTCAAATAACTTCAAAGAGCAAACAAGGCTAGAAGGCGAAGACGATAGGGACTGTAGTCCTTGTACACCAACACACAGTGTTGACTACCCGCACGATTTGAGTCGTGAGGGAACCGGGGGAGGGAACAATGTTTCCGTGAAGCAAGAACCCATGGATGATGATATTGGAACTCCAGACATCAGTGACGATGATGATGAAGACTTGTCAGTCGAAGTTGGGTCTGAAGTCCCAGTGACCTCTAGTCCTCACCATTCCCTTACTTGTAATAACAGCAACAGCAACAATAGGCCTAACAGCAACGGAAGTGGAAATCACAACATTGGCAACTCTACCAACAACAGTGGCAGCAGCAACAACAACAACAATGGAAGAGGCAGTCCCGGTCTTCAAGGTTATGAACCTACAAAAGGGGGTAACGGTGCTGGGCTAGGGGTTTTAAGTGGCAGTACCGGACATCTGGAGCGGATGGGACTTCCGCTGCATCCACCAAGTGCCGAATTGGCCCGCTCCATGATATACATGGCCAGTTACTTGCCTAGCGCCATTGCCTCCCTGGAAGAACGACGCAAGAGGAATCGTACTTTTATAGACCCGGTGACAGAGGTGCCACGCCTAGAGCAGTGGTTTTCTCTAAACACGCACCCATCGCACAACCTGATCTTGAAGTACACAGAGGAGCTGAATAAGATGCCCTACAGGCAGAAGTTTCCTAAACTTGAACCAAAAAATGTGCAATTCTGGTTTAAGAACCGTCGAGCTAAGTGCAAAAGGCTCAAATTGAGCTTGTGAGGGTACGAACGCCACGTAAGTGGCGCCTGGGCTCCACAGCCTGGGGTACCCAACAGCTATACGGCTGAAAGAGAGGAGTCCTGGGCCAGAGGAGGTTGTTTGCTCTATCCACCATTGTAAAATGACAACTGAAGGCAATCTTAGACCGAGAGCATTTACACAATCTGCATTCTTAAATAGTTTTAATGACATATCATAAATTATTGAACATTTTAGCAGTGGTGTGAGCGTTGATGTCTTAAACTAGAAAAACCATTTGTTTCTTTTTTATTTCTGTTGTATGTTTACCAGCACTGGTTGTTGTAGAATACTTGTGTTATGGCAGCTGTCATGCTTCATTCGATGTGGCAATTGGCATTGTCCAACCAACAAAGAGATACAGACGGTATGGTAAGACAGACAAGAAGCTTCGACAAGTTCGATTCCGTTGCATCCCCCTATACTGACGTTTTGGTCACTCGCATAAAAATGTACAACAGACTTCATCAACTTGCCGGCAGCAAACAAAACCACTTTATTTAATTTTTTGCATAACAGGTTGGTAATCGTCTGTTTTATGGATTTATGACAGTGTCAAAAATTGCGGAATGTTTAATAAATGAACTGCGTTGAAATCTAACTTGCAGCAGTATCATTTGTTATAGGTCCAACAATTATGATTGATGAGTTTACTGCAATTATAAATAACAGGTGCAAACCTGCACAGGATTCAACCCAAGTAGGCCTATCCATTAAGTGTGAGACAACATTAACTTTTCTTAGAAGTGTTTTAATTTATTTTTTATCATGTACTATAGTGAGCAGATATGTACATAGTAATGTGTGTGCCAATTTTAAAGGAAGCAGAATGTGAAGTGCTCTTATTCTACTATTGTCAGTTAAGCGAGGCCAGAAAACGACTCGACTGTGTTGCGAGAACTAGCACTTCCTCGACAACAAAGTGCTACCCTCTCCTTTCTAGCTTAAGAGACCCTTCTCATGAAACATAATGTATACGTTCCGTGCCCAAACCCATGCATCAACCCTCGTACATATACCAACCCAGCTATGGGTATTAGTCATATAATGTACGTAGTTGAAAAGGCCAGTATAAAAAGTTATACTATAGACAGTGTATCCCAGTTCCCATGTTCCTTAACCACCAGAAAGAGATCCTTGTTCCACACTATGGTAGTGCAGCAGTGTAATAGTTATATTCATACACGCCTCTTGCGCCAATCATATCGATTCATCAACACAGCCTTGAACTGCCCCTGAGGATCCGTCAAACGGATACGAGAACAATACGTTGTATATCATTTCACCAATTGCCCACCGACATATTATATAGTGATGGTAATGTAGCAATTTTTGCATTTTCAAGATCAGGGAATTGAAATTTTGAAACCAGTCAGTGTATACCGGTTACTAATTGTTAAACCCAGTGTCGTTACGCCTATGTTTTAAAATTTTTTTTATGTTAAGAATTTCCCGTGATTGTGTCATCCCCTCACCTCATGATGTACAAGGCTCTATAATGCTCTAGTAGAAGAATTATGTATGTGTATATTTTGCTGTATAGTATGAGTGATACCGAATTTTTAATTGAGAGCCCCCTTATTAAAATTGGTAGTGTTTGCTGTTTATACTCGGTCTATTGCAAGATACTTCTTTCTTGGGCTAAAGCAAGAAAGCATATGTTTGTTACGTACGTTAAGTACTGTATTATTATCATCATTATCATTATTATTATTATTATTATTGAACATTGTTTTGATTTGTATTTTGCCTTTATGCTGTACAGATTTTTTGTATATAGTTATTGATCTCAAATTATGTAAAAATTTTAGAACAATGCAATAATGATTGTGTAAAAGTTGTTCGTAAATGTTTTCTGTGTTTAAAAAAAAATGAATGATTAAAAAATAACTCCTTACGAGAAATTGAAGGAGAGCAGTCACCACATTTGCTGAACGCTGGATTCTTCATGGAAAATGCAAGTTTTTGAGTTCACTGGTGTGAGTTTGTTTGTAAGAAAACAAAAAAAAAAACCCAACAAATACAATAGGGATGCTTACAATCCTGTAGTTAGAGTGCATGCACGGTTAGTAAGGAGGAAAAAATGGTTTCTCATTGTCTGGATTACACTTCAAGAACTAAAGCATTTTAAAAATTGGTAGGGTTCTTTCTTATTCTGCTAAAAATACTGGATCTCGGCTGCGTAGGGATAGTACAATTTCACATCACCTACTACAGTTGGTTGCTTGAAATTCGTGTAGATCAATGCCTTCAAACACACACATAATATTTCTTAACAATTTGACTGGAAACATGATGACAATTCACTCCATATCCCAAGTTCAGTTTATTTCTAAATTGTCTATCAAAAGTGTGCGTCATTTGTAACCAACAATGTCTAAAGGATATGTTTGCAAAAAGAGGACAAACATATATCTCGTTGGGGTACAGTCACGACAAAATTGAAAATAATAATTTTATGGTGGAGTGGAGTATAAAATCATTCCACAATATTTCATTCTTCAAGCAGTTGAACTTCCTCCAGAGGATAAAAAAGGTGATGATGAAATTCCACATCTGTCATCATCTGACTTCATCCTTATCACCCTCATGTGAGCGATAGTCGCCAAAAATAGACGGCATTGGCCCGTTTGCGTATTGGTCACACCAACATTACACATTGCTTCCTTTTGTAGGAGGATACCGCTCCTGAATGTGCTTGGTGTCACCGGTCACATATGGGCTGATGTGCTTGTAAACTATCACCACCTTGATGGTGTCTGTCTCCATTTCCATTTTCCACGAGACTTAGCACGTCAATTGGGCAATGAGTCCATCCTCCTGTACGGTATAATTACATTTTAGCAGGAGGTGCAGTTATATAAGATTTAGATTTGGGGTTTGTTTAATATCTCCGTAATGTATGGTGCAGTAGCAACTCGGGAGAGGAAGGGGACTTTATTGGCTATAGGCCCTCTACAGGTCAGAATCGGATATTGGCCGATGTTTTCATCAGCATCGAAATCGGATATCGGAATCAGCATTTTGACACATCAGTGTATCCTTAGTTGCAACAGAGTCGGAGATAAAGGTCAGAGAAAAATAGCTGTTCTTCGAGATTGCATACTGCCGCTCTGGTTAGTCTGAACCTGGTAATGTGTTCGCCACCAGATGAACATGCAGGCTCCACGCGTGTTCTAGCTTCCCACCACATCAATGTTTGTATTTGCTTGTTCATAGGTTTTGCAAATGATCTCAAACTAGAGCTGCATTGCATAGTTCCGATTGGTATCCTGTGCCTAAAATAGTAAGGAAGTGTGGTGGAGCATTTTGGAACACCCCAAAAAAAATCCTTGGGTAATTGTGTAGATCACCGCTATATAAACGTCTGTTATTAATTATTTTTATCGTTTCTTCAACAAGGATGCAATAAAGTGTAACTTAAACCCATTACATGCTCTGTTATATAATTATTTAGTATAAATCATTGAGTGTAAATCGGTTGTTTTGTCGTCGTTGTTGTGCGATGACTGGGTAACGAGGCACGTCATCTTGTGATGAATTATTCCAGATGGAGTTAATAGTAACTGACATTAGGGCGGAGGTCCCTACCTCCTCCGCTTCTGTATGATATTTTTAAACATCATATAGCCTCCACCAATCAGAAATCCAGTGAAACCTCACTGTTGGAAACTTGAACGTTGAACTCGACTTATTGACTAACAATTCCTGGAAACTTACTGATCTAACCACAATGGCGGAGGAGGCTACGAACGTCATGTGGCCTTCAAGACCCCAGTAATTTGACAAGTTTATAGTGCTCTCCAAACCTTTATAATGATAGGAACGACTGTTTACGGATACTTTCATTGTTACATAAATGTGACAAATGTTTCATGTTCACAATTGACAAATGTGACAAATGTTTGATGTTCACAATTGACAAATGTGACAAATGATTGATGTTCACATCTATGTAGGACATAACATTCGGCTTTTCCTCACAATATTTAAGTTGCTATCTTCAAAACAAAGTGAAAATCAGTAGACGTTTAAAAATATATATATGTTGCTAATAGAACACAGGCACGGACTGGGTAGGGAGGCTGGAACGAGATCGCCCGATGGGCCAGTAACCCCCCCCCCTTTTTTTTTTTATTTGTTGCATTCCTCATGCGTTGAATCTTGTAATGACCGATTCAACCGAATGCTACAAAGGGGGAGTGGGGGTGGTGCCTGTAAATTTATGAGAAACTAATTCGGTGGGTCATTTTTTTTTTAAATATGGTGAGCCAAAATGTTAAATTTGGTAGGTCAAAATGTTATGAGCCCGGTCATAAGAATTGAGCCAGTCCGGGCCTGATAAAACAGTAGGAGTAACGCCTATGTTATTATATTTAACTATCCTGGAACCAGTCATTTAACTAGCTGCACGAGCCACTGGATAAACGCAGATGTAAAAAATAATGGTGTCTTTTATCAAAGCCGATGCTGTGAGAGTGGATTTCGTAGGCCTAAAATGCCCAACCTTTTTTGATTTGTTGGCATTTGCTTCAATTTGCGGCAAGTGGGAGCTTTGCTTTTCCGATTTATAATCCTAACATTGTTTCGCAGTGTAAAGGATTGGACAAAACAACGTGTAGGCCTAAGAAAACTGCTCTCACAACACTGGCTTCACTAAAAATTCCGTTGTTTTGACTCCATTTTAATAATGTGCCCCTTGTAGCTATTTTAATCCAGTGCACCTTGTAGCTAGCTCTCCAGATGCTTGTTCAGTAGCCAATATGGCGTTATTGCTGCTGCCCTATGGTAAAATCAGTTTAGCAATCGAAAATTAGTTTCAAACTTCAGTACAAATAAGGCAATATATTTACACTGTATTCAGAGCATGTAAAGGGCTGACGACAGTCTTTACTGTATCATCGTTGAAGAAACGGTAAAATCATACTGTTAGATGTTTGTATGTACATTCACAATTAATGGTTTTACACATTGTGTTTTATCATTGTCATTTTCATGGGCCTACCAAAGATTCTGAGTTTGTAGTCGATCCTGTTATTATTGTTGAACATTATCTAAATGCCGAACACCAAAATTTAGAGGAGGACTTTACACCTGCTAGCAGGTTGTCACGAAGCTAAACACTGCATCAAGCTTTCGCCAACTGAAGCGGAAAAAAGAATACCGACCCAAAAATACTTCAAATACCATTTTCTAAAAAAAAAAACGAAAACAAATATTATGCTCAAATACCGTTTTCGTAAAAAGAAAACAAAACTTAACACTCAACATTAAAAACACGTTCAAGTTCTTTTAATTTTAACGCGAAATGACCAAACATAAAGAAAGACAGCTCTGCAGGTCCCTACGCTTTCGGCTGGGCCTAGGTGCTTTATCCTTTATTGTTTATTCCTTTATTATAATTTATTGTTTTTATTTTATAAATGTTTGTTTTTTCACCTTGATTCTAATGCTTTGATAATAATTGCAAAACAGGAATGCATGCAGGCGATCACTGATTCGTGCCTCGTATTCATCAATTTGATATCACTCCTAGCGGCGTCTAAAGACACAATACTGGATCAGCGTATGATATTAGATACCTCTTTAAGCAAAGAAAGCTAATATATGCTGGTCCTTAATTGTGCCGCTAGGCATGGCCAGGAGGCATAATTTTTTTCCTAAACAGTTGAGATAGGCAGGCCGGATCCCGCTGCGAAACTTCATTACTTAGCACCCACTAGTGGTGATTATGTGTAAATTGACTTTATTGCTGATTTGTTGCTGTTGTAGTTAGGTCAGGTTAGGTTAGGTTGGGTGACTTAAGTCGGATTAAACGGGCTTTTTGTGTACGCTGCTGGGCTGCATGGAGACCTATGTAGCGAGTTTTGCTGACTTGTTTACGAAAAAAAATTGTGCGGCCAGGATTTGTATCGAATTAATGAGTGTGAGGCAGGACTTAGGGCCCATTTATAATATTGATTTCGACGCGTACGCGTGACGCTCGACGCGTGAAACTAGAGTTTTTCCCATGCTCAACGCTTAAGCGCGAGCATATACGATTGTAGAGCAGGTGGGCGCGCGTTTTGCTATTTTCAAGCGTCACGCGAATATCTACTGGACCTAGATCGGTGAGCGCCAAGCGACGCTCGCACGCTTAGTTGTTGCATGCTGGGATAGGAAAATGGCGGCATCAACCGATTCCATCGGCGCCACAAGGAAGGAAAACGTGGTGTGCTAAAAGGTTGACTGCTCAAAATAAACGGCCAAATATCTTAATTACATTGACCTTGACCCGTATGGCATCGAATCTTAGTGCTATAGAAGGGGGAAGTTGTGAAACAGCATAGTTGGAACGGAGCAGCGGCCAGCATGATTAGCAAGTTCATGCGCCTGCTCACGCGTTTGATTTGTAAATGAAAGAGCGTTTGCTTTGGCGTAACGATACCACGAGCGGGCCAAGCAGATGGTCCGCGCGCACTGCTTTGCTCATGAACTGGCGTACGCATCGAGAGTCGAGCGTCAGGCCCCATTTATAATATGGATTTCGACGCGTACGCATGACGCTCGACGCTCGGCGCGTACGCCAGTTCATGAGCAAAGCAGTGCGCTTGGACAGTCTGCTTGGCCCGCTCGTGACATCGTCACGCTCAGGCAAACGCTCTTTCATTTCCAAATCAAACGCTTGAGCAGACGCGTGAGCTTGCTAATGCTGACCACTACTCCGATCCAACTATGCTGTTTCACAACTTCCCCCTTCTACAACGGCAAGATTCGATGCTATACGGGTCAAGGTCACTGTAATTAAGATATTTGACCGTTTATTTTGAGCATTCAATCTTTTAGCACACCACGTTTTCCTTTCTTGTGGCGCCGATAGAATCCGTTGATGCCGCCATTTTCCTATCCCAGCATGCAACAACTAAGCGGGCGAGCGTCGCTTGGCGCTCACCGATCAAAGTCCAGTAGATATTCGCGTGACGCTTGAAAATAGCAAAACGCGCGCGTTGGCCCACCTGCTCTATATTTATAAATGCTTAAGCGTTGACCATGGGAAAAACTCGTGCTTCACGCGCCGAGCGTCACGCGTACGCGTCGAAATCCATATTATAAATGGGGCCTTACGCTCACGCACACGCTTTTATATTGTAAACGCAGCCTTAGTGGTGGAATCCCTGCGTTCACCTTATCTTTGGCATAACTGGTCGTGGCTCCTCTATCCTAACCTCGCTCTTTAACCACGTACCCATTCAGTACGATGTTACTTTCCAACACTTCAATGGCAATGAGGATGGGATTGTAATTTATTTTGCGATTACTACCAAAAACTAATTCTTACTGATCACATTTTAGTGAAGGAGGTTATTCGTGCTACACAAACTACATCTTTGATATACAATGTCCTTTATGCATTTCTTTATGGTATGGCATTACAAAACATGTTACAACTGTGGTTAAAGCATTTGAATCAAGTCTCAATAATAAAAAAAAAACCATTTATAAGACAAGAATAATAAAGGACAATGGATTATGTGAGAAAACAAAATAAGTGATATGCCTAATTATTAACAATGTCCATTTAAAATGATAAAACATAAGTTGCCAACGGTGTTTATCTAATCTAACATTTGCAGTATACACTAGACGTACCTTTAACAGCGCATTAAGATGATATAATTACATATGACTTTCATTTCGAAATAGCATTCAGACCATTTGCTTGGTGAACAAAATATTTGGCATCTGCAAAATAGAATTGAGTGTGGTGCCTGTCTTAAGTTGGTTAACAGTTTGTAATCTTTGGTCTCTGTGTGTCGTCACTGGAAAAATTCCATAAGTCGTCGAACTGCATTCCAGCAAACAAAAGCCTAGACATGATGATGGGAGGTCAAATGAGAAATGAAGGTAAGTTATTGAATAAAATTGGGAGTTTTGTGAAGACTATGGAGTGATGGACTCCCGAGTCTATGTAAACTGACCGTTAACTAAATCACTTCATTGCTCTCCCTTGGACTTGCAGACAATACAACGAAATAAAAATTCTGCCCTTGCTTCAGTTGGTTGCAGCATCAAACACATATTACATCCATATGATGAGTGTTTCTTTATCTTGCAGTGAAATGCTAAATAGCTGTAGGATTGGCGCGATACAAAAACAATTTATCCCGATAAAACTTGTTTAAACTATCGCGATAATCGATGATATCTCCATAAAACAAATTTTGAGGCTGGAATAACCATTTTAATTTTGTTAATTAAAAAAAAAAACATTAGCTGAAGCATAAAGTGCAACCTTCACGAATGTGAATTGTGTGGCACTCACCATTTGGCCAGTAGACATGAAAATGCACGTGCCATTGTCTATTACTTCCTCACCATACAGAAACAATTTAGCAGTTGTCATGATTAAACATTGTTTGCATTAAACTAACTGTCCAATCAGCTAAAGTGGCTAGCACCAGTATTGCATACTTGGTTGGAGAGCCTTGTGATTCCGCACTCGCCGCCGCTAACCGCTTGTTTCTAGCTATTACGGCTTCAGAGACGTGACAATTTAAGCGATGTGGATTACACGATAATCGATAAATCAGAAAACGCGTGATACGATAATTGACGAAAATTGTTATCGCGATATTATCGATTATCGTGCCACCCCTACTGAGAGTATTGGATTCTCCTCTTTTTCTCGTTTTGTGCAGTGCTAGATGCATCCGCGCAGCAACAAGAAAGATGTTCGTTTGGCTGCAGAAACAAGATGGCCACTTCCCATTGATAAAAAAATCTGTCTACTGCAAACACGGTTGTTGTTTTTTTTATAGTTGAAACTGAAACCACAAAGCGGCAAGCAAGTAACATAATTAAGACGGCCATACAATTCTGTTTCTTCATTTCAATTCCCAGTAAAA
>JAHWFP010034095.1:21191-42353 GCA_023313725.1 Lithobius niger | reverse complement strand
TAAGTCCAAAAGGCAACGTAAATAGGTTTGCATCCGTATTTATTAAATTATGGCAGCGACATCTCTGACATCGAGATTATACTCTACCTGCGGGCATGCAAAGGCGAGTCGCTGTGTTGTGTAAACGCACTCTTAGGGCGCGTTTATGCCACGAGACCTGCTCGCTCGCTGAACGCTATTTGCTAGTCAACCGTTACTTATTTACGATTAGTTTCCCATTTCTACTAAACGAATGCGATAATAGATAACAAATTGTATGTATTATAAATAACAGCACGGATAAAGAACAAACTGCTACAGTATAATTTTAAACATTGTTACAAGATTGCTGTCATTTCACGCTATTTCCAAAATTTGCTATTCTCCCTCAAAGTACAGCTTCTAGCAATGATCAAACGTCGGCAGAATAATAGCTTCTCGCAGCGAGAATTCAAAAATCCAACATGGCGTCCATTTCGTGGCTATCGAATCAAAGACAAACCATCGAATGCCGGCATACAAAAAACAGTGCGTCGTCTTGCGGTATTCCTTCCTAAACGACCAAACAGAGCGAACCAAACGCACCACTCTTGGTGACAGTTTGGCTCATTCCCTGCTAATATCCGTGTTGATGCGGCTTGATTGATGGTTGTCACCGATGAATCTGTTTCGTCAAAACTGTTAGCTCGCGCATGCTCAAACCTCCACCCCATCAAACCACCACCCTGAGAAGGTTCGCAATTTGGCATTGCTCTCGCCTGGCCACATCTATTAGTCAGTCCTGGTCAAATCCATTAACCACGTCTGGTCGGGGTGAAGGTATGACGCAGCGAATACTTGCTGATCTTGTTGAGCTGTGTTGTAGTTTAGGAAGGTACTGAACGGCTGACGCAATATCACTGAGCACGCGCGACGTCAAGTTTGGAGCTAAACTGTCTGTAACAGTGGCGCGTTCTGTTCGCTCTGTTCGGTGCTTTAGGAAGGTACAGCTGTACTGCAGTAAAAATTGTTTTCTTGTTGTCATAAATCGACGCTCAAATGTTGCAAGTATCGTACGCCGTGTCACGAAGCACGAGGAGAAGATTTGTGTCTGCGTCGTTGCCATGATTACTAATACGCATTTACAACTCGAAAGCCGCATACTCCGGTAAAGGCGAGAAGCAGCCATCAGATTTAGCATTGATCAGGTAAAAGCTAGTGAGCGAGAAAACTGTCGCTGCGTAAACGAGCCCTTTAAGCGGGTTTACGCAACGACTCGCCTTTGCATTCTCGCAGCTAGAAGTTAATCTCAATGGAAAAGTTGTCGTTGCCATGGTAACAACTGTATCTGGATTAGCTAAATCCGACCTCGTTTGAGTAAATGCTGTAAGTCTTTTAATCCGTGACAATAAGATAAAGAATTCCTCTTAACAAAATTTTCCTAGTCGCTTCCGAACTCGCATTATTCAGTGTTTTCATTGCGAGTCGACATAGCTAAAACCGCCGCCATGTTGGAATTTCAGATGATTTCTAGCTTCTAGCTGCGAAAAGGCAAAGGCGAGTCGTTGCGTAAACGTGCCCTTATTGTCGGTGGCTACAAGCTATAAATGAGAGCCCCGGAGGTAGGGGAAAAGTTCTGTTGCCATAGTAATGGCTGTTCGCCAAGTTATGCAGATAGGCGCCTCAGACATCGTTCGATTAAACGCTGGTTTAGTCGCATCATTCGTGACAAGTAGACAAAAGCGGCTGCAGTGACATACATAGTCGTAACGGGTCTTCTGTCCACTTCCGCCACTTTCGAAAATATTGAGGCGCACACCTCCATCACGCACTGCAACACCACTCTCTATTACGTGATGTAAAAGTAGTAAACATGACGATCACGGAATAAAAATGCGGTAGCTTTCAGGCCTAATTTTTACCTGACGTTTTAATTTCGTAGGTAGCATCTAACTGAGAGTTGGTTTGCGAGTACGCTTATTCATTTACGCAACACGGGGGTGCTGAGATTTGAGGTTGCCGTAGCAACGACATTTGAGGCCTAATTTTCAACTTTTAGGCCTTTTTTTTTACGTGCCGTTTTAATTTTGTAAGTATACAGACAACCGGAAGAATTTGGTCGAGAGTAAGCCTATCGAGACTATTTTAAATGAAGCTAATGTGTGTCGATAACGAAATCCTTTTGTTTTTACGGTTGGGTGTTTTCCTATAGTGTCTTACGACAATCAAATGTTATTATTTCATTGAGTTGCGTCGAGAAAGTCTATTAGCTATAAGAAAGCAGCAATATTTTAATTTTCCGTGTTTTTTAAGCAAATTTTTTATCACTGTATCTGACGGTGAATACCGTTTTTCTCTATCTGGTACCGTTTTGAAGTTCAAAAACATCGACGGACGGACAAAGAACCTGAAAAATTAACGTCAAAGTTTTTTTTTAACCCTCATGATGTTTGTTTTTGACGTCATAATTTATTCATGCAAACCTCCTCGAGCGAAGCAATATGATCTGAAAAAGGAGGCACGCAAAAATTAACATAAAAGGACGAAGTATTTTGCAACGTACCACATATACATGTTAAAACTGGTTGTGTATCAACTGACTTGATGCATGGAAAAAAACAGACCCATAGATCTGGTTTTAAAAGGGCGCCAAACATTCATGTTTCTAAAGCACGGAGATACGTGGATTGAGCGAGCAAAGTGAGCGATTTCCACGTAAACTAAACCTTTTCAATGTGTGTTTTGCTATGCTCTCTCAATCTTTCATCTCTCACTTTAGTAGGGGATTATTTCTGGAGAAGACGTACAAACGTACAACGATTGTTGACCAAATATTTTTCGTGGAAGCGGCTTTTCTTTGCACTAAGAAAAACGCGTACATTATTCGGATCACTTCCTTGAAAATTTGTTTGATAATTTTCGCTGGGAGTGTCTGTCAGCACCATATGAGTTTCAATAAGAAATCTCCTCGAGCACAGCGAGACGCGGCGGAATGAGCGAGCGAAGCGAGCGACTCCGCTAGTCTACATAATTAAGGACGTATGATGTGCGCGTGATTTTTGTTTGTACCTCTATTACTCCTCCGGAACCAAAGCACCTACAAATATGGGATTACGACCAAACGAAAGATAATTAAATTACGCTTCGGATAGGCCTATTTACATCGCTGTGACTTGATATGATGACCCTCAAAAACGCGAAAAACCATTTAAAAAAATGTCAAAGTTTGTTTTTAAACCCGTGATGTTTGTTCATGACGTCATAAACCTTGAAAAAATAACGTCAAAGTTTGTTTTTAAACCCTTATGATGTTTGTTCATGAAAACCACGTAAAGTAAACTTTTTCAATGTGTGTCTCGCTTTGCTCTCTCTCAATCTTTCATCTCTCACCTTCATAGGGGATTACTGTTGGAGGAGAAGACGTACAAATTTACAAACAAACAAATCGCATGTTTGAATGATATAGATGAAATGCCAGCGCGCTTAGGAATGTGATGGACGACCTATGAGCAATAATTACAATTAGTTTGCGTCGAAATAATCAGTACATGATTTTGTGATGCTCTTGGAATCAAAGAAATTACTGGAAGCATGGATCGACGCGCACGTAGCTCTCGGATGGCCAGACCGTTGGAATGATTTGTGGTTATCATTTTGTTTATGCAGTGAAACCTTACGAAAAACGCGTGCTGCACGCTGACCATTTGCTTGATCGTTTTAGACGTGAATGTCTGTCAACACCACAAGATTGGAGCATGAATGCTCCATGACCACAGCGCGACGACGCGGAATGAGCAATCGACCCGAGCGACTCCGCTAGTTATATTTACTCCTGCGGATTGCCAATAAAACCTTCACGATAAAGTATTTTTTTAGCGAGTTGAATGGTTACCGCAACTGCCAGGTTGCGGTAACCATTCAACTTGAGACGGACGGTAACTCAGTGTGTCATAACAGAGCCTCCTACAGTAAAGGCTGTCACAGAACACGGCAAAAAAGATGCTTTTTCTACCATACGGACAGTAGGGTGCACAGATCTCCGACAGGGCAGGGGCAACTGTCAATAAAACGGGACAGTTAGCTTTAGTTCAAATGTTTTCTGAGGACCTTCTTTAATTACTATTTTGCTCTCTGCTTTTACCCCTTTTCTCTGCCAGCTTTAGCATTTTCCCCCTTTTGTAGGCCTTTTTTAAAAAATCTTTTTTAGGCCTTTAGATCCTTCTCAGGCACTGCCAGTAAATATCGGCACAAAAGGCCTATTTTTTTTTTTAGACGTAGAGTCAAGACTAGTTTCGGTAAGTGCTGCCATCACTGAACCAAGCAGCAAAGTTGTAAACTAACGGGCGAAGTTTCCAAAGTCTGCCAATGGATTTCGCCACTTACCGTAGCTCTTTGTGCGCTTTTTTGCGTAGCTTTTAGAAGTCAAAGTTGATTCAGTCTTGGTCCTTCTAACGAACTGTACTGTATTGCACAAGGGTTTCCTCGTGGCAACTGAATCCCAAGGAGATTTTAAAAAATTAAATAAATAAAAAGAAATATTCAGATCGAATCGACTGTCGACTTGAAAAGAATTACAGCGGGATTACTCTTCGTTAATTCTGTTCAGAAAAGACATCAGTTTCAACACCCCGGAAGCTTTGAACCTAATTTGTATTTTTTTCATAGCACGTTAATTCGCTTGCACATAGCGTTTACAGCGCCTTTCCTCTATTCCGCTCAATAAATCATTACGCCCTTTTCATGCTGTGTTTGGACTCGGATGGCAAATGTTAAGTTATTACAGTGTCTTTGTGTAGTTTACCACATGCCATCATGTGATCACACTATTACATCGAACTAAATTGTTTTATTAGGCTGTTCGACAATGAAATGATGGGGGAGGTTCGTTTCAAGGCTTGAAGGGTGGCGAAATCAGTAGGCGTATTATTTTGAGCCAAACTTAGCTTTACATTGTTATTCGTGAGGAAATCAGAAAAAAAAAAACTTTGCTAGAAGTAAAAATATTAATTATAGCTATTTTGTGAAACTATTACAACGTTCGAACCATTTCTGAACTATTTTTTTTTGCACTTCCGTAATATATCAGCTGACGACACACCCATGCAGTTTCTATGCACTCGGAAAAGGGAGTGAATTTTGCCAGCAAAGCTATTCCGACTTTTCAACAAACTGTTTTCATGACACAGTTCGCTTACGCTTATACTATTGCGGCATATAGGTAATAATTTTTGCTGCCACTCCTTTCGGCTTTTGAAATTCCGGTGAAAAATGGCAGTAGCGCTGCACATCCGCACACATTTCGTTTTCCTGCACCAACACCATTGTAATTTCGTTTAACAATTACACCTACGACGACACAATGTACTGCCAGAATATATAAGCGAATGGGCTATCGTACACTTTCACTGAGGTCCCTAGAAGTTCAACACTAGTTTCGGTGAGTATTATCCGATAATTATAGACTCTGGTAACGTCTCACCACTACTGCCTTTAGCTTATGGAAAGAGAATTTTCACTTTGTCAATTATTATGTTGTAATAGTTATTTATTATATTAATGAACTACTTGTTTATCTAGTGAGTGTCTTAGGAACGGTTGCAGAGGATAACAGTTAGTAAAAACATAAGTAACACGAAAGCTGGTGTTTGGTAATAAACTTAACTCGGTTTGTCGTTAATTTTAACCCGTTGTTCTTGTTCAAATCCCAAACCTCCAACGTGTTAAACCTTGCATCATGTTACATCGGGTTGCCAACGGAGAGTTCGGTTCGAGAGTAGGCTTATTCATTTATGTAACATGGTGCGGAGATTTGACAACGTCATTTCATGCCCTAGTTTTAGGTTTTAGGCCTAATTTTAACCTGCTGTTTTAATTTCGTCATTGTAGCTATCTGGGAGATTTTGGCTCAACAGTAGGCCTATTCATTCACACAACACGGCGGTGTCGATACTATTTTAAATGAAGCTAATGAGTGTCGTTAACAAAATCGTTTTATTTTTACGGTTGCGTGTTTTCCTGTAGTGATTAAATGAAACCATTAAATGTTATTATTTCATTGATCTACGTCAAGAAAGCTTATTAGCTATGAGGAATCAACGATGTTTTAATTTGCCATGTTTTTAAACAAATTTTTGGTCGTTGTATCCAATAGTGAAAAAGTTTGTCTCTATCTGTTATCGTTCTGAAGGGGAAAAAAAGCGACGGACGGACAATGGTTGCAATAGCCTTTTCAGCCGTTACGGCTGTACAGAAGAGTAAAAGCCTAAGCGGATTTTCACCCTAATCTGTCTCTATTTGGGGTAAATCGTAGGTGGCATACGCACCGCTTGTTGATGTTGCAACATAATTTCTTTTTCAGTTTTAAATTTCGTAGAAATTGACCTAAAGCGTAGTCTGATGACACGTGCTGCGAAGCTGTGCCCACTCTCTGTGCTCACTCTGTGCCGAAATCTCAGGCTTTTGTGAATTATTTTCTTTTGTTCACAGGCATTCAGTGCTTTTGTGTGTTTTTTTCTCTACCTATCTCTCTGCTGGGCGAAGGGTTGAGGGGCTAGTGACTTCCAAAGATCAAAGTTTATCTGATCACCATGAACTTGGCACCGTTCACTATTTAGAGGAAGTAATCAGACATCACTGGTTATGACGGTATTGTTACATACGTTTTAGACAACTATATTCAATCCATTAAATTATTCAACTATACCACAAATTATTCATACGTTGCACATAAGACATTGTTAATCACACAGGAGATCAGGCAACCACGGCCCAGCAACGGTCCACGGCCGGCGGTCTCGCGTTGGAGGGACTGCATTGCGGAAACAGTTGGAAAAGGACAGCATGCTTCTCGAAGGGGCAGCTTCGAGGCCGCCTTGAGCCTTATTTTTTTTCAGCCAGCATGAACACGAACATGGCTGCTAGTAATAAAAGTGATTATTAGAAAGTGGGGATCATTAGCCGTGGGGCGAAGGGGGGGGGTGATTTGAGTCACGTGACGCGCTGATATGTCCACCTGCATGAACACGAACATGGAAGAATATACAGAATGGAAGTGATCAGTAGAAAGAGGGTATCTGTAGTAGTAGGTGGGGGGGGGGGAGATATGAGTGCGCTGATTGAGTGAGCGAAGCGAATGAAAATCAGCGTTTGCTAGCCAGTGTGCTCAACAATTTGAGAAAACTTAAATCGGTCGAACATGAACATGCACATTTTTTTTTAAATATGTATTTTAAATTATGTTTTTAAAAATTAATTTTGACGAGCCTTATGTCAGCCGAAGCAATTAATACTTGTATGGCTGAACCGGCTCAATTTTGCACATTACCAGATATTTTTTAGAGAAGAAATCTGATAAAGGGAGGTGCCAGCCCGGGGATTCGATCCAGGAAACCTCCGATCATCGTCGGGGACCGAAAGATTGTCCAGAATTAGCCAGAATACATCCCATAGCCGCTGAAGGAGCATGGTAGCCTCTCACGATACATGAGGTATCGTACCTAACCAGTGCTGCAAACCGCGCGTTCACCATCAGCGGTAGTCATCGATTAAAATAGTATCATTGGAAATTATTCAGAAATCAATACAAACTGGTAGACGACCAACAAAATTATACCTAAAACGCACGTGCGTCACGTTAATGGTCAAGACCACTAATACAAAACTTCAACTAGGCCAACATTCGGCAGTTAAGGGACATTGAACAAAGTTGTATAAGTCACCATTCCTAAGTTAAGTCAAAAATTTTCCGAAATAGTATAACGTTGGTTAATTTAAGACGGCTAAGGCAAGATGCTTCACAATTACCTAAGCTAACAAATGATAATTGTTAACCTTGGCGGGTGACGCACTAGCATCTGTCCTAATATTTCCGATAATTATGTAATAGATATCCATGAACAGGACCCGGTTAACCTGAAATAATTGATCGCCTGCGAGGAACGGACAGTCCAAATATCGAGGGGTGGCAAAATCGCACGAGCGCGATTAGCGCGAGTGTGATTTTGCCACCCTGAGATATTTGGACTGTCCGTTTCTCCCAGACGATCAATTATTTCAGATTTGCCGGATCTTGTTCACGGATATGTGTTTTAATGCTAAGGTGTGACGTCAAGCTAACTTACCGAATTTATTTAAGTTTTTCTTGTAAATTTTATTTGTGAATTATGGATTTAAAAATTATTACATGCGACTTATGTAAATTTCTGAACGGAAGCTACCGGGTGAGAAGCTTCCTGTGTACGAAGTCGAAGCAACGGGGAGAGACGTTCCGTTTCGTTTAGTTACTGATGTTTGTGTTTTAAGGAAAAACTATATTTTTTTTTCTACTTTAATAGTTTAAATAAGATGAGAGAATAAAATGTACTATTCGCTTATGAGTTTCGTAGGTGTATTTTAAAGTGTCAGTCGCCTAGTTTTCGTATCGTCGTGGCAAGAGTTTCCGGGTTGGGCCATTCCTCCATGGGTGGAGGCATCGCATAGTACGCGAGTTTTTTTCTTTTTTTTTTCGTATTAGCACGAAAAATGTCGCAGGTTGCAAATGTCCCTGTTTGTGCTGGTTGTACATTAGTTTTCCAAAGTCGGTCATTATATTATGTCACGTGGTGGAGCAGGGGTCTTGTATACCCCGGAAAAAGTGTTAAATTGTCAAAAAAGTGAGGTATTATCAAAATTAACCCACGGCGATATGTGTGGGTTTTCAGATTAACCGTACACTTTTAGCATGGGCAGGTGTTAGCGTGACGTCATCACCGTGCATTAAATAACTTTTATTTGGGTGGTTGCCCACAGCGTGTAAAGATTTATTTTGTTTACTAGGTCACCTTGTTATGATCTTCTCACTGTTTCCCTGTAGGCGAAGATTTTGCAACATTAATTTAAGAAAGTTTTAGTGAATCTAGGAAACCCTTCTAAACTAAAAAAGGCAAGAAAAACAGGAAAAATTAATGCGTTTGCCGTATTTAGGTTATGTGTTTTGATTTAAAGGTACATTCCTCCAACGCCATTTTCAATTTCGATCCTCCAATTAAGTACGGCCCCAAAGGTCTATTTACTTACCCTTAGTCTTTCCCTTGCTAACAATCCGTTTTAAAATGTGGCGTCTACGAGGTTTTCTGTTAAGTATTGGGGGAACTATATTTACTGTATCCTGCACGTATATGATCCTTTGCGCGCCTACAACAACCTTGAGGTATCGTCTGTGTGTGCGCATGTACTAATTTTAATCGTTTGTTAATAATTACTATGAGATCAAAAATCTAAAAGACTAATCTGGTAAAAATTAAAATTAATTGTGCCAATAGTTCGCCGAAGAAAAATTACAACATACCCCCCCAAAAAAATTAAAAACCGTGATGTTAAACTACGAAAATCACTCCGGTTTGTGACGACACAATCTTTAACTTGATGCTGTTTGGTATACTACTACAGTTGACCTAGGCGATGGTGACATGCTCGTAGGTGATCTGCGCGTGGTTTAAGTCAGGCGGAATGTGCCTTTATTGTTGAGAAACTGAGTTACTCCGGAAAGCCAGCATGTAATGAAAAGTCACTGAATTTTTGTTTCTTTTCATTTAGCTTATTCACGAATCTTCACTTGTTAACATGGCGTCAACAGTAAGTTTGGTGTGTATTGCTCTCCTGGTCGTCGCCTGCCATGGAGCTAGCAAGCGTGATCTGACCGAAGCCGCTGCAGGTTTATTGATGCTAGGGGTGAGAGGTGAAATTGCTATGTTGAGGGGTGAGCTTTTTCCAATCTCTCTTCTGCCGGGAGGAAAACAGCTAATCGCCCCGGTGACCAGCCTTCTCGATAAAATGGATGCGATCGCTAAGTCGACGGATACGACTTCATCTGAAAAGGTAGGTACAAAAATTATTTACGTGTATCTTCCCGTGGTAATCAATTGATGATTTTTACTTTGTACCACCATGAGGGACTGTTCTTAAAGTACGTCGCACTATTTTTGGTCAACTTTGACCCGCTCCCTCACCCACGTCACATTTTATCACACATACATACTCGTACCCCCCTAAAAAGGGTGTCACCGATCTCACACCCCTTCTCCCCGCTCCGACATTGTTTTCTGGGAATACAATTTGGTTGGGCCTGCACAGAACTCTTTTAAACAGCTTAGGCTGCCCGCGCACTGAGCAACCAGGTCGCACGGCCAGTGGTCGTCGTGACCAAAAAAACACGGCGACGGGCCGCGCGGCCACGTCCGTTTTTCTTTGATAATTCTCGATCACGTGGTGAAAAATGAACCCGGAGCAAGTATGGTCGCCCTGTGGCCGCCTGCACGCCGTCCGGGATCCCAGTGGCCGCGGCGACAGGCTGGCCGCTGCGGCCAAGTGCCCGTTGCTACATACACCGTAAGTATTCTCGTTGGCCGCAGCGACCTGGCCGCGCGGCTTGGTCGCTGTGGGCGCGGTGTCCCTTATTCTTCTGCTACGAATGACTTCACTTTATTTTACTTTACAAAAGCATTGCAGTGCCTCACAGGCTGTGCAACCGTAAAAGTTCATGAAAAACGTGCATACATAAAGAATTAAATGCAAAGAGTTAAAAATGACCAGCTGCATATAAAAAAAGGGGAAGGGAAATAGCAGAATTAACGTCCTTTTCAACTGCTACGGTTATCTAGGGACGGAGAATGACAATTTTGCTAGGAAATACCTAAAATCTTGCCACATTTTTAGCTTGCAACACTGCCGCCAACGAACTTTTATAAGAAAGAGAGAGGCAGCATCTCAGTTGGCACTCTTTTGGGCTGTAACTATGCAGAAAACAGCTATAGTACAAATCAGCTAAGTATACGGTACAACCTAGTCACGGAAGATCCTGCCGCTACTACAGTACAGCGTTGAGCGCAAAGCTCCCCACAGCCAATGCTACGACGTCAGAAGATGACTTGTCTGAGTCAATGCATGCACACTTAGGAAAGTGTTGTTAGAATTGGCTAGGCCGCTGTTCAGTTTAGAAATGTGCTGAGGCTTTGGCACTCTGACAGCTAGCCGCTGCTCGTATTGTGGATGGAAACTCGTTTAGAATAGAAAACCTTCAATTCGGGAGGTTTCAACCTAACACTCATAAAGAGAGATCCTTTGCATTCACTTAATTTCAAGAATGGTGGCAGGTTCTGTAACGGAACCAGTTTCACAGCCCATACTTTCTGACACCTGAGCACATCATTTATGTATATAGTCGGAGTGTTCAATTTTTTGTTACGCTAATAATAAAGGTATATAAAAGATGTAAAAGTGTGAAGTCACAGTTTTGACAGCCACCCCCTCCCCCATGTGACGTTTTGTCACACTAAACTGAGTCCCCCTCCCTTCTCTCGCAGCGCGACGTACTTTATGAATTTAATGGTCCCTGACCGTTCATTTGTGGCCCAGCGAAAAACCAGGCGCGGGTACAGGGATGGGGGGGGGGGGGGCTATCGCCCCTCCTAAAACATTTAATAAACCGATTTAACCCTCCCCAGCTGATGCTGCTGTTTTTAAAAGTCGTGATTTCACTGACTCCAAATCTTACAATTTGATAGAATTTTGTTAAACAACTGACGTATAATTCCTATTTAATAAGAATTTTGTTAATTTTTTACCATCTTGTTTTCAAGATGTTTCCGAATTATACCATACGATAGGGAAAAAGCAGGAAATAACAGGAGAAAAGCTGGGGGAAAAAAATCAACACAAGGGCTTTCCAATCATAAACAAAATAGGCCTATATTTATTACGCCTAGAATTCTTTTGTGGACAGAGATTGGTGGTTTAAAGATTCGTTTACGGGTCAAGTGGAGAAAAGAACTTTGCAGAAATCATTAAAACTCCATCACCTTCAACTACCGACTCATAAACCTTCCCCCTCCCCACCCTCTCCTGCTCCTATCCGTCCCTTAAAATCTAGAGCTGGAACCGCTCGTGGCTAATAGTAATCTCAAACCCTAGCTGAACAGGAATCGTACCTCCTAAAATTCCATCCTGGGTCCGTTTACCGGTCTCCACGCAAATAACGTCAGATAAAATGGTGTACGTCAATTCTGAAGACAGATTTCTAATGTGTCGATATTACGAGGCCAATGAAGACCTTACTAAAGACTTTGAAAAAAAGCATTCAATGTCAGCGTTATTCTATTTACGAAACAACAAAAAGATACAGCAGAGATAACACTTGCAAAGTTGTAGGCCAGCATTAAACCTTGTAAGCTACAAAAACAGACTGAAAACCAGGGCCGTAGCTAGAAATTTTTTCCTGGAGCGGCAACTCATCATTCTACTAACACTCCCCCACCCCTTCCTCCAGAAAAAAAAATGCGTATTTGTACAGAATCCTAAACGATACTTTTTATGGGTGCCCCCCCCCCCCCCCCCCGTGAAAACTGTCAAAACAGGAGAACAGTCGTTGCCCTAAAACCAATTGCTGGAGAGAAGGGAACGTGATAAAGAAGTCAAATCGGCTTGTATTTCTTGGTCAGGATTATTACTACTAGGGCCGACGTCACTTCTACTGTCGACATAATGGAGCGGGTTTCGCTTTCTTTCCTGTTTGGCTGTTCGGCCAAAAAGGGTGTCGGCTTTTGAAAGTAATGATATCATTCAACCAGGAAAAGGCTGCCGAGGTAGCTACTTCCTTAGCTGGAATGTATCATGAATACGTTAGTGAAACATCGTTGTCTCTATGAATGGTGGAAACTCATTCCTTAACTTTTAGTTTTTTCTATATCCCTGCACCTTTCCCTTACATTTTAAACAATATGAATTTCGGTCGTATTGGGATTTAACTTCAACATAACAAAATATTAAGGGTGGGTCGATCAGCTTTTTTTTACCCGAGCAAATTCATTAAACAAAATTGCCCGATAGCAGATCCCCAGTAAAATTTGAATATTTTCTTTGTTATTTCTAAAGAACAAGAGACGTCATGCTTGGGGTTTGGACCATTGGAAAGCTGGTGAAAAAAACCTTAAAAATGGTGTATTCAGACGTCAAAATCGGTCGACAAGAAGTGAAAATATCTTCAATTTGGTTATTACCGATCTTGCTGGATTTTATGTATACTGATCCCGATTTCTATCAATACTGCGAATGTCGGTAAGGTATTAGGTGAGGCATTCTGAATCGGGATCGGCCGAGCCTTACAAAATATGATTTTACTTGCTCAAAGCTAACAGTCAGTCATGTCTGCTAGTGAGGCCGCCTCTTTATCACCAACAATCAATCCTTTAACAAGCGGAACCGTTTACACTTAGAAACGGCCTCACTGTCTCGTTGTTGTTTGGGTTTCGGCTCTAGGCTATAGAGTAGCGTCATGTGACGTCATATTGGCTACGAGACACCATTTGGAGGTAATAGCTACAAGGTGCACTAGATTAAAAAGCAACGGAAAAAACGGCACTTCTAGTCAAGACAGTGCTTTGAGAGCGGATTTCTTGGGCTTAAAGGAACGTTGTTTTCTCCAACAATAAAAATTGCGCGTTATAGGCTTAAGAACTCCAGTCTAATAGCATTGGCTTCAATAAGACGATCTTCCTTTCTCCCTCCAGTGCTCCTTGCAGCTAACCCAGTTAGTGGCTCCACCATAGATTTGTACGCAATAATACTACGTCGTGTCGCTGCCCTATTGGACCATTTTGTCACCCTGATAGTTCATCAACCCCATATCCGATTTCCGGTTACTTTTTTTTTAAACTTGTCCAAACTCACGTGCAAGTTCATGCAAATTGTGGTTTGCATAGTCCTTGTGGTTTTCGCGTTATGCGCGGTTTAATATTACATAGGAGTATAATCATAGCGGAGCTTCGCTCCAATCATAATTATCAAAAACCAAAACTGGTAAAAGGGACTGCCAAGTTCCGAATAGTTCGATCCTTCAAAGGAGTGATATCAACACACCAAAACATTCGTCAAGTTGATCGCACCGTCTGATAGTTCGAAGGTTAAATGAAAACTAGAACATTGTTGCTCTCGGTAGCAATGTTCAAGTTTTCATTTAACGTCGAAAGTATTATTCGGTGCAAATAACTTTGTGAATGGCTCGGCCCTTCAGAGGAGTAATATCAACACACCAAACCATACACCGAGTTATTCACACCGAATAATACTCTATGCAATGTTCTATTTTTCATTTAACCTTCGAACTATTAGTCGGTGCGATTAACGTGGCGAAAGTTTTGGTGTGTTGATGTTACTCCTTTGAAGGGCCGAACCATTCGGAACTTGGCGGACTCTTTTACCAGTTTTGGTTTTTGATCTGATATCATATTTTTTAAAAATTGTTTATTAGAATCTATTCAACTAGGCTGCAGATGTGTAATAAAGTGCCACGTCAACAACAGCTTGAGTGGCCATTTTTCCAATATTTTAATTACATATCACTCCTTTGAGAGGCCGAACCATTCTCGACTTAGTCGCCTCTTTATCAATTAAAAAAAAAATAGTTCATATAGTTTACATAGTTAATATTTTTTTTCATTTAGTTCGGCCTTTGTGAGGCCGAACCATTCTCATCTTGCCGCTTTACCAGTTTTTTTGCCTTATTTTGACATTTTGCTTGTTTTTCGTGAATTGGACGTAAACACAATTTCTTTGGCAACGTTGTTTAGATTTGTGAGGATACACTAGTGTGTGTCTAGATACAGAACCTCAGCATACACGTTGTTGTTGTCCGAACTTTGGCCGTCCAATCAGAGACGATGCCGACAATACTAACAATGGTAATAACAATACTTTTGTACTTACGTGCCCTGCCACGCTATTCCCGTTACATCCCCTGGCTGTAAAGCAGAAAAGGTATGCATTTCGTATCGTACTGCAGCCATTCGTCTAATTTCATAGCTGGAAGCCTTCCCGCTATCTCAATATCGGTGAATAATCACTCTACGGGAATTAACATTAGGATGAGTGGGCTAGAAATAGCAGCGAGCTAGAATTAGCTGGTTGTAACATCATATCAAAATCAAAACTGATAAAAGAGTTTTACTTTGTTTAATCCACTAAATTTACAAAAAAAAAATGGTTGTATAGCCTGCTGTGTACCAGTGCAATAGTATAAAATATTTTTAAACGCGCGTAGCCCAAAATAACTTTTTTTTTTTAATTTTAGGTACCGTTTTCTGCAAAACTACTGCACAGATAATCTTGATATTTTGCAGGGCGCTTCCCTATATAGTTCTGTGCATAACCTACTCCAATTATTGTTTTCCATGAAACACTCAAGTTTTTAGACTTTCTAATCTACATATATAATACGGAGCAGGCGGCCAAGTCACCGGCCACGCCATTCCGTCGTACCATCAAGTACCCCACCCTGTAGGGCCATCTGTTGACGTGATTCACCTTCAAATTAGGGTTGGGACACTTTTCCAACGTCTTCGAACAGATGGCGCCACTTACCAAACCTGCCATGTCGCCGTCTATTGACGGCCTTGGACTACAAGTTCGGGTTATAACACTTTTTTCAAAGTCTTCGAAGAGATGGCGCCACTTACCAGACCTGCCGCACCGTTTTTGGGTTCGTTTTTTGGTATTGTTGTGGTGCCAAAGCGGCCAACAAAGTTTTAGTCGCGTGAACTGTGCCATTGTCGGCGTTTGAGCTAAAAAAAAACAAAAAACAACCCATGTCTACTAAACCAGACAACTTTAAAGCAAACGACGATTGATTCTTAATTTCGAGGCATTGAAATTGGCAGCCTGATATGATGGAAAGGCGCATTTATTTCTTAAATGTTCACTTCCAGAAAGGAGTTGAATTGTTTTTAAGTGGGCGGCAACAATCGTTGCTTGCAACAATCTCGCAATGCACGTTATCGAGGTGAATTGTTTCAAACGATTAACTTAAACATAGGGTTACTTGCTTACTGAATGCTAGATTTCTCAGGTTTTTTTTAGCCATCAGTCAAACATACGGTTGCGGCTTTTCCGGGGCTGGACCAAAGGGGAAATGTCATGGGGCGGCGTTTTCGGAGGGTGCGGGGAGAGGGTGCCAGGGCAAGAGTGTGTGGCGGGCAATGCGCGCTACCTAAGTGAATTGTTTCAAAGGATTAACTTAAACATGGGATTACTTGCTTACTGAATGCTGGATTTTTCAGTGATAGGGTTTTTTTTAGCCTTTAGTCAAACATGCACGCCAGCGACTTTTCCGGGGCTGCACCAAAGGGAGAATGTCCCAGGGCGACGTTTTCGGGGAGGGAAAGGCGGCCAAGCGTGTATGGGGGGGGGGGGGCCACGTAGGCGAATCCGGGAGGTGGGAGGAGTGTGGGGATTGGGGTTTAAAGTAATTGTGGGGAAGAGGGGATATGTGGGAGCCATTCACATGTTCGGTCTTCGGTTTGATGTATAATAATAGCGGTATTAATTAAACACATAAATGTTATAAAGTATCTTTTCCTAAAATATTTGCATGACATAAATAACTCTACTCAAATCTTGTGTTTTGCAACCCTATCAAGTTTCCAAGCTGAAGGTTTGGACAGATTTTTTTTTATAATGTTTTTTTTTTATAATGGCACCTGAAGTCGAGACATTTCCCTCATAGAAAACATGGGACACGAAGTTACCTTAAGTGAATCACAAGTACAGATGCCAGAGTTTGACTGTACACCAAACAGTAAACACCGACTTCCGTCCCGAGTGCTGTGAAGTGAGCACTCCTTCCGTTTCTCTCTCTCAGTTTTTATTTGTAGCGTGCGTAATATTCCCTTTCAGTCCAAGGGGAATAGAGTAATGTTTTTAATTTAGTTTTGCTTTCTCTCGAAATTAAGAAATAAAACACTAAATTGCTTTCTCTGTAGTTCAAGTTGAGCCAAATTGAGAAAAGCAAAATGAGTAAAGTAAATCTGTTGACTCCTAACTTGATGTAGCCCAATAGCGTGCACATGGTGAAGGGAGGGAATAGGGGTGGGGGCATTCCCCTTCCCCTTTTGGATAGAAAATGCCCTTTTTAGGAAGAAAAATGCCCTATTTTGGTTTTTCGAACTGATAAATGCTGGTGCTGGCAGCCAAAGCAAGGGCCTAACGACCCAAAACGTCAAAAAAAAGGCCAGGAAATGGTCAGAAGAGGGCATAAAATGGTAAAAAAGACAATAACAAGCTAAAAAGAGGGGCGAAAACAGCCCATTTACTAGAAGATCCCTTTTACCAGCAGTTGCCCCTGCCCTCTCGGAGGTGTGTGTATGCTACTGATGTAACCTAACCGTAATTCGACTGTCAACCAAGCCGTCAGTATTTGAAGTTATTTTTGGCGAAGGGTAAAACAGTGCAGAATATAATTAGGTAGTGCCACACTTTTCTGACAACGGTAAACATTCGGACGAAACTATACCTGCTTTCAGCGATTTACCGCCAGAGGGCGCTGCCGTAAAGTAACAGGAAGCCCAAAGCATCATGGAGATCAAAACTATTTAGCATCACTAAAACAAATTGATCACGATAAGAATAAAAATAAATCATAAGTCAGATTAGGACAATAAAACAATTTTAAGAAAGTTCAGAACTGGCTGGTCAAGTTTTATTATTTTTTTTTTAAATCCAACATTCATTTTTAAAACGGGATGTCGTTAGGAGTGGAGCTAATTATTACGCATGGTTTTGTCTTCCGAGAAGCGTGTCGAGCGGCCGTTCAGACCGAAGCTTCTTCCGTGGCTCACGTTTATTGTAACGAACCATATATGGTTTGAATCGAACACAGAGTAAGTTCTTTAACTTCAGACGTTGCCCACGCACGTGTATTTCGTCACTTTTCGCAGGCATTGTTGCTATTACCAACGATCCGCCATTTTTTTATTTCAAGTTTCGCCTACTACGAATACCTGACAAGTGCTGCTTTCTGGTGTCGTTGATGGAAGCATGTAGAGCAGAGAAGCCAAAAGTGCACAATATCAACACTACCCGACGTTTCAAGCTGACTTCAGCTCATTATCAAGGCTACAAAACATACACTTAAAATTGCATAAAAGTACAAACAGGCAGCAGAATGCAGGCAAAACTGCCCAAGTCAAAACCACATTCGATCAAAGTAAGAAGAAAAATTCAAATTTTTAAAAAATTAAAAAAATCTAGACATACGCTAGAGTGTCGCGTCAAGTTGGGCAACAAACATCACAACAAACATCACCATTGTAGCGCGACGCCATAGCGACAAGTGTCTTACTTCCTGAAGCAGAGTTGGGCACATTTCAGGTACTTGGATAAAAATAATAATGCGGTACAAAAGCTTAAATATTGTGTTGAAATCGAGAGCAATGACCCATCTGACAAAAATTAACTCGTGAAGAAATGGCAGCTAAGCTGCTTTCAATGCAAAATCTGACCTCAGTAACGTTACAAATGCGTTGCTAGTTTCTTCTAATTCTTCTAGTCAGCTCGTCCCCATGTTAAATCCCATTGGGTAATTATTCATCGATACCGAGATAACGGGAAGGCTTCCAGCTAAGAATGTGGATAAATGGGTGCAGTACAATACGATCTGCGTATCTTTAATGGTTCGGAGATTGGGGGTGTAACGGGGATGGCGCGGGAGGGCGCGTAAGTACGAAAATATTGTTATAACCATTGTTAGTATTGTTGGCATCGTCTCTCATCGGACGGCCAAAGTTCGGACAATGACAACGTGCATACTCACGTGCGTACCTAGACACACACTAGTGTAGCACGATAAATATAAACAGCGTTGCCAAAGAAATTGTATTCACGTCCAGTTCACGAAAAATAAACAAACTGTAAAAACAAAGCAAAACAAACAAAGCCAAAAACTGGTAAAGAGGCCCTCAAGTTGGGAGTGGTTCGGCTTTTCAAAGGAGTGATATCCACACACCAAAACTAACTAAATAAAACAAATTACAACAAAATTAAAACCAAACTAAAAACCTATAAAAAGGTGACTAAGTTGAGAATGGTTCGGCCTATAGGCAAAATGTAGTAGCAAATTGTTGAAAACCAATTTCTTGTTGACGTGGCTCTTTATTACATATCTGCACGGTAGTGGAGTTGAGTCAACACACAATTTTAAAAAAAGAGTGCTATCATATCAAAAACCTAAACCGGTAAATGGGGCCGCCAAGTTCCGAATGGTTCAGCCTTTCAAAGGAGTGATATCAACGCACCAAAACATTCGCACCGAATAATATTTCGGAAGTAAAATGAAAACTTGAACATTGCTACCGAAAGTAACAATGTTCTCGTTTTCATTTATCCTTCGAACTGTTAAGCGGTGCGATTAACTTGGCGAATGTTTTGGTGTGTTGATATCACACCTTTGAAGGGCCGAACCATTCGGAACTTGGCGGCCCCTTTTACCAGTTTTGGTTTTTGATATGATTTAAAAAACAGGAAGAAGGGAGTGACCTTTTCGTGCTGAAAGCACAAGAAGAAGTGGCGACTCTTAACTGCAGTCAGGGTTTTGTTCATCACCACCAGGAAAAAGCGAACAAGACCTTGACTGCACCCACTTCTTCTTCTGCTTTCAGCACAAAGAGGTCACTCTCTTCTTCATGCTTTCTTTAATTTTTTTATTTTTTTTTATTTTTAATTTTTCTTTTTTACTTTTTTCGAATGTGGTTTTTTTGACTTCGCCAGGTTTGCCTACATTCTGCGTCCTGTTTGTACCTTTATGGGTTTTAAAGGTATGTTTTCTTCGCTTGATAATGAGCTGGAGTCAGCTCGATACGTCGGGTAGTGTTTGATATTGTGCATTTTTGGCTTCTGTGCTCTACACACTCAGTTGGAAGCAGATATTATTTTATGACGTGTTTTCAGACAAGCGTCAATTACTTAATAATCTACCCTAGGTGAAAACAACGAATGAAATTAGAAATCTTCTTACTGCTGTTCTTCAATAGGAAGCACGTGATCACTAACACGAGTTAACGTCATCAAGGCCAGCTGAGATAGTAGCTGCCTTCGTCGCTCCACTCCAGGTCCGTCAGCTTTGTGCTCTTCCGGTATTAGTTAGCGACAGACACGCCAGGAGTCGTCCAGTACCGTACGGCATGAGAACCAAAGGGGATTGGAATCTGAACAAAATTTAGTGGTTTAATTACTCATCTATCTGTTACACTTTAAACGCTCTAAGAATAACGATCAAATTGGGAGATCTGACGCATACTGAGGACTTTTCACGCTTTCACTTAGTCTAGATACAAATTCCTTTGGTTATTAGGCCGTACGGTACTGCAAGACTCCTAGCGTGTCTGTCACTAACTATTACCGTAACAGCAGCAAGCTGGCGGGCCTAGAGTGGAGCGCAGCTACTATCTCAGCGGGCCTTGACGTCATACAGATAACGCCTAGTGGCGTCGCGAGGTGTCTGTGACGTTTTGTGGGGCTTGAGAAATACTAATTTATCTGTCAATTAACTTTTTATTTATCTAATTTTTTTTTTTCAATTCCAGATCACGAATTTAGTGAACATGTTAACGGGTTCAGTAGACAATCTACCGACTGACGATAAATTGAAACCAATCGTCACGGAATTGAAGGACTTTCTTCAAGAACTGGGTGGAAAATTAAATGTGGTTTGAATTAAAACTGAAAGGCAGCAGCTACAAAAATGTAAAGCAAAATAAATGGTCTTCATACCGTTAATATCACACGTTTTGTCTTTCTTTTTAAAAAGCTCAACCACACCAAAACGCCATTGAAGTTGGAGAAGTTAATATTCGCACATACGAATCTAAGAAAGAACGAAGGTCACAATGACGACCACATTGTGAAATTCTAAGGATTAGAGGAGTTCGACAAACACAAAAAAACGTACGAGATTATTTCTAAATCTGTAAAGTCTTCCACTGGATTTACAGAGATTTGCGGATTTGCTGAGATTTAAAGATTTACTAAAGAATTAAGTAAGTAAATACAGACGCAAACATATTTTCACTTGAAACTTGGGTTCGATTCCCCGCTTAGGCAGTCTGACATATAAGTTCAAAAGGCAACCTAAATAGGTTTGCATCTGTATTTAGTTATATCTTGTGAGCCCTTGGCTTTCCCATCTTTAAGAATTAAGTAAGACTAGGGCTGCACTCCGTATATGCGTCCGGTTTTTAGTAGCATTGTTGTGATTTTCCGTTTGCATGAAAATACTGTAATTTTCCGTTAACCGTCGCCCAAGCTTTCATTAGATTTAGTTAGGTCCAGGGTTAAAAGACATAGAGGCCTAGATCCCGTTTGCATGAAAATAGTCAACAGAGTAAAGATTATCGAGATTCCCAC
>JAHWFP010034095.1:2795-16191 GCA_023313725.1 Lithobius niger | reverse complement strand
AAATCGAAGAGATCCGTCTGTCGGCATTAATTTCTGCGCGTTCCAGCAAAACAATGGCGACCTCCGTGTCGTGTTTTGGTGATGCAGTAATTCAATTGTTATATCGGACGTACGTAACGCATTCTTACCGCAATTTTTGTGTTTAGTTATTGTGTAAGTGATCCAAAAGTCACACATGCATGTCAAAATGGATGTAATTGCCCTTTAACAAATTTGATTTGTTGCAGGTGGTTGAACATTAGGGTGGAGTGTAGAAACCTTTTTTTTTTGGGGGGGGGGGGGAATTCTTCATTGGCCGGATGTGGAAAAGTAGCTCTTGGGCGTCACTATCCAGAGTCACCTACACTAAAGGCCGGATTCGTCTGGGCTGGGCAATGACACGCAGTGTGGCTGTGGATCCCATTGAAACGGTTCAACACTTTCTTTTGGAGTGCCCGCTTGTTGAAACTCAACGGCAGGTCATTCTTGGGCAATTTGGATTTGGTAACTATATTAGAAGCGCTCTGAGTGTTCAGTTGGACTTTGTGGCGAGTAGGAGACATTAAGGCGATTGTGGCTTATTGCAAGGCAACGAGGAGAGATGTATGAGTGTTCGAGTGTTCAAATGTCACAGGTGTAGTTATAGACTTAAGATGACTATGTAAGTGCATGACTGTGGGGCCAATGTTTAATCAATACTGGTACGAGTGTTGCCTATTATTTGTGGTAGTCAGTTGGCATTGTTACTCGTTAACTAATAAAGAGTTTCTGCGGTGCTACTCGGCGGTTCGAATCATAGGAATTCTCGGAATTCTCGGAATTGTCGTGAGCTTGTATGTAATATTAAGTCTATCTTTAGATAGAGCGCGTAGTATCAAGGCTTCCACGATGTAAGAGGCTTAACGTTAGAAATTCGACGCGTCATCCAGTTAGCCGCCGATTCTGCCACCAGTCGCGCTGCGAACACCCCAAAAATCAACTGCTCTAGCATGCGGATTGAACTGTGAAAGGTACTCGTGACACGCGATACACGGATTTTAAACTTAAAACACTGCAGTGACACAAAATTATAAAAGTTTAAAGTTGTCGCCGGGAGAGAAGAGTAAGTAGTGTAAGTAGCGTTAGACTTGTCTGTAGAAAGAGCGCATAGCATAACGGCTTTAGCTCTGGTGAGAACCAAATAAATAAAAATAAAAAAACAAAGCCTCCGGAGGTTTAATTTCATGAATTTCAAACAGAAGAAGAACCATTGTGTATATTGTGCTGTATAATTCGCTACGGCGTTTTCTATTCTCATTAAAAATGTGTTAAACGATCTTTTGACGTAGCAGTAAATCGTCCGAAGACTTCAAGAATAGTCACCATTACCGTAAAATAATGACCGTTTAGTGTTGCAACACCGGTAAATTTAATAATGAAAGGATTACCACGTTTTTGTGCGTCCCACCAACATTAACCAATGCTACGATTTGGGGTAGTACGTTCTTCATGCTTTCACTTCAACGCACCAATTGGACGACGCATCTCGCGTGCTACCTGAAACCGAGCATTAAGTCTTATACATATAAGAAGTCTTGATGGTATGATGACTTCAGCTGTATTAAGTTCCAATAACTAAATAAATCAATAAGTGGCGTTTTCCCAACATACTTTAAAATAGCATTACAAAGTTAATTTTTAGTTAATGCCTCCCCTAATGTCAAACCATAAAAGGCACATAATGGAGTTAAAAATGTCTTGGTTTTGGATGGATTAAAAATGACCATGTCACACAATATTTAACAGGAAGCTCGTGACATTACTGCCCGTTCAACACGGGCGTCGTCAGACACTAAAAAAACTACGAAGAGTGGCTTAAGAACTTCACCATTTTTATTGAGTGCCTGACGACGCTCACGTTGAGGGAACGAAACGTGGCCCTGTTCCATGTTTGATATTGTGCGACATCGTCTTTTGTTCTTTATTGCGTGGCGTGAGGAGACAAGCAAAGATCGAATTTCTGATTTTAAGATTGACCACCATTTCAACGTGGTTTCATGTCAACTTTAGATGAGGGCGTAATGAGCTGTGTGGGTTTAACCACTGTGCCACAAATACGATTTATTTTGACTTGGACTTACCGGACATCTT
Source organism: Lithobius niger (assembly GCA_023313725.1). Classification (NCBI taxonomy): domain Eukaryota; kingdom Metazoa; phylum Arthropoda; class Chilopoda; order Lithobiomorpha; family Lithobiidae; genus Lithobius; species Lithobius niger. The sequence continues at coordinate 14,082 of JAHWFP010034095.1, read as the reverse complement.
TGGTCTCCTAAAGTCCCACCTTCGGTAACTGGTCGAGTCTTGCCTCCATTTGCCTGATAAAAATATGTGTCAATTTGGACGTACCGATGGGTTTACCCCAAAACAGCCAGCAGTGTACTTGCACCCTGTATAAGTCAAGTGCTACAGATCTGTTTGCTATTAACGCTTACCATACGATCCAAGTGTTATTAAATGGTTGGCAGAATTGGAGGATAAGAATGGCACACAAAAATAACTCGTAGAATTATCGACCTGCCATGCCGTATGACTTGCGTTTGCCGTACAATTTGTGAGACACCAAACGGGACATTTTTTTTTAAACATAAGAAGCCTGCTGTTGCCCGGGTATGTGCAGCACGTGATTGTGCAGATGAGATCTTACACTACTAACCTGCTGATGTTAAATAGGATCTGTGTTTAGAGGGTAGCTTTTTTTTTCTTTGCTTGTCTGACTGCGACCCATCTGACTGCGACCCATCTAATAACGGTAAGGGCTATACAATGCCTTAAATGAAGACTTCTATTGGCTGCTGGAATGGTTGGCTAACTGACTACCGGCTCTTAATTCCAGTATATCTAAAGTGCTACTGGAACGGACTGTATAATTATTGCAGTAGGAGTGCAGAACAGGACTGCGTAAAAAACAACAATGCTTTGGAGGAGTAGTGAGTAGGATAGTGATGAATAACTACAATACATTGGCCTATTTTAGAATAGGACACTGATGAACGCAACAATACATTGGAGGAGTGGTGAATAGGACAGCGGTAACAATTACCATACGTTGGACCAGTGGAGAATAGGATAGTAGTGAACAACTGAATCACGTTGGTTGAGTGGCGAACAACAACAATACATTGGAGGAGTGGTGAATAGAACACTGGTAATCAACTACAATACGTTGGAGGAGTGCAGCGTATAGGACACTGGTGAATAAGACGTTGAAGAAGTGGTGAATAGGCGAGTGGTGAATAACAACATTATGTTGGCAGCGTGGTGAACAGTAAAACGGTGAACAACAACAGTACTATTGAGTGCCTCTTGGAATGGCACGGTTTTAAAAACTGTGTGGTTACATGCCAGTTATTGTCCTAGTTTGTCCAACAATTAAGCACAAATACTTTGTTTTAGAAGAGGTCTTGGAGCACATGGTGTACTAGGCCGTTACGCTCTGTAAATAAATAAAATAAAATAAAAAATTGCAGGCAACAATTAATCTTCGTGCTATATCGTTGGGTGTACTGTTTTAGCTTTACTGCCTTCCAAAACAGCTTACCTGCAGTTTTTCGTTGAAAATTCCAACATTATGTAGAAGCAATGGTCGTTGTGATCCAACCAATCTGAAACTAGGAAACAGGATTTGGGCCTATTGTAGGCGGAGCGAACAGAACTTTATTTCAAGTTTATATACTATATAGTGTTTTTTTAATGACTTTACCATATTCGTTAATGCTCCTTAAATTCTAAGTGCAATTCTCACTTGGCTAAGTTTGGGCTCATTGCCATTTAATGTGACGTACTGCTGCTCTTTACTGGTCTTTTTTCTTATTTCAGCTTTTTTTTTTTACAGTAGGCTTAAACTATGTATCATATTGATTTTAATAGCCTTTTGTTTACTCCGACATTACGTTTCTGTTTAGTTATTATCTTTTCACAGCCCACACTAAAAAAGTGGGCCATCGTCAGTAACTAAAAATAAAAAGGAACATTAACCAACGCTGTTTGGGTGTTCACCGCCAACAATTTTTACAATTTTACCAGCAACTGAAAGTGACTTCCGCACATTAAAAATATTAATAATCAGTCATTTAACCGCAAGCCAAATAATCGTCAGTGAGATTGTTTTTAACAATAATCAGAAGATTCCAAAGGGTCACAACTCATCCGCTAGTATAAAACTTGACACCGCCACCAACGAAAACGTTGAGGTGCACACCTCTATCAGCACTGCAACAGTGATGGAAGGAAGAAAGGAACCCATACAGTTACCTGTTGGATGAGAAATAAGTTTAATCTTCATTAGCATCAAGAAACGTGTTTTTTTCTCAAACAAACGATCCCTAGCTAGTGATGCAAGTTAAATCAGACTGAACAGTAGCAGTATGGCTTAAGAGCATTTCGCTCAATGCAAATAGATTTGTTTTTATACATGTTAATTCTTTCTACTGAATTTTCAACCGAGTACGAATTTTCACCATTGTACCATACACTACCTTCAAATACTCCTTCACTTGGAGCAACTTTCAGAGTAACTAAAACATTTGTGTGCCCGTCCTGTAAGGAATCCTCTCCCAATCCTCCTATCTGTTTACTGGCACTGAGTATTGACACTAATGATAATTCTGCGCACTTTGTTCGATAATCTTCGGTGAGGGAGTTAATTACTCGAACTATTTCTGATGCGGATGCCTGTACTCTCTCATCGTCTATTGCGATCGGTTCACTTTTCACACACGCGCAATACTGACTCAGAATAGCTGCATCTTCACAGGTCCTGTCTACTGGTATTGGATTCTTCAGGAGACTAATGCTTCGTCCCATACCTTCATCTTCAAACCCTTCTCCATTAAAATGAAGAAGATCCATAAGAGTGGCGTAGATATCAAGAGGGGTTGCAAGGTTTCTCTCGTTTGTCTTAAGATTTTTGTACATTTGAGGATATTTTGTCGGAAACCAAGGCGGTAGAATAATAGACATGAATGGCAACCTCCCCTCCATTCTACCAATGTACGTGGATCGGATGTCGCCGTATCGAAATCCATGGTCTCCAAATAAAAACATTATCGTGTTGTTGAAATGTCCTTTCAAATAAAATCTTTCCAAAAAGTCTCTTACCGGTTTGTCGTGGTAGCTGAGCTCGTTGACGTTATCGTGACTCATACGTGTTAAAAACGTGAAAGCAAACAGAGGGTCAGTTGGAAACAAATTGAAGAAATCGTCCATGTATTTCAAAATGACGTCGGCCTCAACCCTTTCATTGATGCAACCTCTTTCCCATTCTGAAATGTGGGGTTCCACAGCTAAACTCCATGGTCGAAGGTAGTAATCTGCTGGTTCTTTATCAAATCCTTTACGTGCATAGTTAAAAGCAGTTCCTAACGGAAAATCTTCAGCGTATAGAGTTCGATAACCTTCTTCGGTAAAATCTTTCCAAATCAATGGTAAAATGTCTGCATAATGATCGGATAAGTTTGGGAGTTCCTGTTCTAACTTGCCGGTAAATATGGACACAACGTTGGCGTAGGTGTCTCTGCCAATTTTGTTGTAACCGTCAAGTTCAACATAAGTCAACTTCTCCTTCATGAATTCGTGTGTCTTCCGCATGTGACGGAGAAATTGATTTTTCGATACCGTGTCAAGACCAAGCATGGCGATTCGGAACTGTTCTGTTTTTTGGAAATTTAGCTCTTTCCTGTAATGTTGAATTCGTTTCTCCACGCTTTCTTTACGAAACACAAAAGGGTAAAAATTGCGATACACCACCTCGCTGTCAATCTTACACTCCACTAGGACATACTCTGAGGTAACATTCATAATGCTATTTTCAAAGCGAACTGGCTTTCCTAGTTCACTCTTTTGTTCAGTGTTTCTGATGATCGGTTGCATGAAACATTCGCAATTGTCTGAAACTTCAGGCTCAGTAATTTGTAAGGCGTTGTCTTCAGCTATGATAAGGGATGCTCCAGGACACTTTAAATCGGGAAGATGTTCAAAAAAATGTTTTACGCTTGGATGCATGGGATCCAAGTTGGCAATTTTGCAACCAGGATTACTGACGACATAATCAGTACTTTCAATTTTAGTTTTATTTGTGATGACCAGGTACTCACGTAAACATATAACCACTGCAATAATTAGCCCTACCAGGCACCTCTTTTGATTGCGCATTCGCATTATTAATTCAGTTAGGTCAGCTAGTGGAAAGAGACTTGAGCACTTCATTTCTCCGAACATTCAAACAAAATCGTTAAATCAAGGTGATACTTCTGGCCGACGTAATATCCATTTTGAAGTTAAATTATCTGTAAGAAAATAAAGGAACATATTAATACTAGAAGAAAATGCACATACGTATTGTTCAAAAGACACTCAAGACACGCGACGCATAAAATGGATAAAACACTGGTACCTAATATTTCGGAACATTTCAGTGGTTGGCTCCATTCTGAAAGTTTAATAAAAAAACACAACAAACTCACAAACCCATCATCCAGTCTAAGCCCGTATTTATAAAAACGAAGCATTACCTTTTACTTGCAAAAAATGAAGCAATTGCTTCGGGTTATATTCATCATACCAAAAACCAAAACTGGTAAAAGGGGCCGCCAAGTTCCGAATGGTTCGGCCCTTCAAAGGAGTGACATCAACGCACCAAAACATTCGCCAAGTTAATCGCACCGCTTAATAGTTCGAAGGTTAAATGAAACTAGAACATTGCTAATTTCGGTAGCAATCTTCAAGTTTTCATTTAACGTCCAAAGTATTATTCGGAGCGATTAAGTTGGCGAATGTTTTGGTGTGTTGGTATCACTCCTTTGAAGGGCCGAACCATTCGGAACTTGGCGGCCCCTTTTACCAGTTTTGGTTTTTGATATGATGAATATAACCCGAAGTGATTGCTTCATTTTTTGCAAGTAAAAGGTAATGCTTCGTTTTTATAAATACGGGCTTAGACTGAATGTTGGGTTGGGGTTGGGTTGGGTGTGCTTCTGCTTTTTTCGTTTTGGTTTTGGTTTGGTTTTGGTTTTGGTTTTGGTTTTGGTTTTAGTTTGGTTTGGTTTGGTTTTGACGACCTGATAAACTGGATGTTGGGTTTGTGAGTTTGTTGTGTTTTTTTAACCTTTGAAAATGGAACAAACCATTTAAACGCTCCGAAATAACACACACCAGTGTTTTATCCGTTTCATGCGTCGAGCTTGAGTGTCTTTTTTTAACAATACAAAACGCATTTTTTTTTAACCATTCACACACATACATGTGGTTGGCCGAGCGAGTGAAGCCAGCAAGTTGAAATACACGGCTGAATTTGATATTTGTGTTTGTGTTTGTCTGTGTTTATCTGTTCGATTTAGTTGAAATTTCGTACCAAGGAAGTTTTGGTGCATGAAATTCAAGTGTTTTAAGGTGAAATTCCTACCGCCCCACGAGGGTAAAGGAACCCACCAATTTCCACCTTTGAATATAATGATATCGAACTCAAAATGGCTGCCACGAAGTTTCTGTTTGGAAGCAACTTCATTACAAAAGAAATTCATCTCTCTCGATGAACGATTTGCTATCATGGCTTGTATTTACACCGCAGAATGTAAGAACCAGACAGCTATTACTTCGCTTTTTCACCTTTGTTTACAGTAAAAAAATCCTTCGTAAAACCCCATGAGGTATTTACTATTGTGCTTCTAAATAGTGGTAGCAATTTCTGGAAAGTCAGTTGATAGTATGACTTCAAACTACGAACACTTCGCAGAAATCCTTCGCAAGCTTTGTTTCATATGCATTTTGCTGATATATATATATTTTTAATCTAGGTGGTGATGGGCTAACAAAAGGACTAGCCTACTCCAAACAAAATGGCCAACTCAATTTTTAGTTCGCCCAACTCTGCACGATTTTCGCAAAGTTCATTGATTAGGAAAAAACCGGAACTTGTTTAAGGTTTAAGGTAAGGTTTAGCTGAACTGAAGTCAAAACAGGATAGGACGAAGAACTAGCGAAGCTGTAAAGTTTCAGATAGCCCGGTGTTCCATAGACTATGAGAAGGGTTACTGCTGTATTCAACCGTCAGATATGCAAATACAATTCAAAACATAGTAACGGCATTTAAAAATGTTTATTTTAGTGGGTGATCATTGGCAATCATGCTAGTGGAATAAAGATAATTAATGCACGGTGGTGACGTCACGCTAACACCTGCCCATGCTAAAAGTGTAGTCGTTATATACGGTTAATCTGAAAACCGACAAACGTCACCGTGGGCAGTTTCGATAACCCACACCTTTTTGATAATCTAACACTTTCTTCGGGGTCTACGCAACCCCTGCTCCACCATGTGACATATAATGACCGACTTTGCAAAATTACCCTACGCAACACAAACTTAACCAACAGCATAAACACGCACATTTACAACCTGTGACATGTTTCGTACTAATGCGGAAAAAAAAAAACCTCGCGCACTATGCGATGCCCCCACCCATGAAAGAATGGCCCAACCCGACAACCTTTTGTCACGACGATACGAAAACTAGGCTACTGACACTTTGAAATACACCTGAAAACCTACGACACTCACAAGCGAATAGTGCATTTTATACTCTCATCTTCTTTAAACTTTTAAAGTAGAAAAAAAAATATAGTTTTACCTTAAAACACAAACATCGGCAACTAAACAGAAAGGACCGTCTCTCCCCGTCGCCCTTACTTTGTACACATGAAGCTTCTCACCAGGAAGCTTCCGCTCAGAAATTTAGATAAGTCGCGTGTAAAAATTCTTAAATTCATGATTCACAAATAAAATTTACAAACAAAATTCTTTAAAAAATTAAATAAAATTCGGTAAGTTAACTTGACGTCACACCTAAGCATTAAAATACATATCTGTGAACAAGACCCATAAACCTGAAATAATTGATCTTTGCTCGAAACGGCACAGTTTAAATATCTCGGGGTGGCAAAATTGCACGAGCGCGATCCACCCCTCGATATTTGGACTGTCCGTTTCTCGCAGACGATCAATTATTTCAGGTTAACCGGGTCTTGTTCAGGGATATCTATTACTTAAAATAAACTTCTTAACGCAAGAATCATGATCTAACTTCCAAATCTAATGATGTGACGAAAACGTTAGTGTTTCATCTAACCGATGTTAATGCAATTACAATCGGAGGTGCTTAATTTAGTCATCATGAGGCCGCATCGGGGATGTTGCATTACAGAAACGATACTACGAAGTGATGGTGGTAAAACTACGTTTTTGGTTTATTTCACCACATAAATAAATAAATACATAAATAAATAAATAAATAAATAAATAAATAATCTTGGCCAAATGGTTTCTAGTAAAGCAAACAAGGCCTCATACACCAGTCCAACAAGTTTAAATAGTAAGGGGGTGTAAAAACTTAAAACATGAATAAAAAAAACAAAATAGAAATTACAAATACAAGCGTTAATGCATGGGTTAACAAAATCCACCCAAAACCAAAACTGGTATAAGAGAAGCCGCCAAGTTTACAAAAAGGGTCGCCCTTTCAAATTAGTGATATCATTCAACCAGGGAAAGGCCGCCAAGGTTAATCCTATTAGCCAAGTTAATCGCACCTACTAAAAATTCGAAGGTTAAATGAAAACTAAAATATTGCTACTAGCGGTAGCAATCTTCAAGTTTTCATTTAACGTCCAAAGTATTATTCGGTGCGATTAACTTGGTTAATAGGATTAACCTTGGCGGCCTTTTCCTGGTTAAATGATATCACTACTTTGAAAGGCCGACCTTTTTTGTAAACTTAGCGGCTTCTCTTATACCAGTTTTGGTTTTGGGTGGATATCACAACTTTCATAGGCCTGTGAATGTAGAAAAAATCCCACGGTGTAATTGTCACCTCTACCTTTTTTGTCTGGAGGTATTTTATATCTATGAAGTTTCTCATTCATAATTTTCACATTTGCTATTGTCATTCCGAATAAATTAATAGCAAGCATAAGAGTATGGTAATTGCAAGGACCTAATAAGTTCCTATGGTATAAAAGATATCCTGTGTCTTACTGAACCAGTAAGGAGAAATTTATTCGGGTCGTAGGGCAGATAATTCATTTTGAATTCGCGTACCGTAAAAAAAAAACTATTTAGATTTGATGGGGAAAAAGACCCAAGACACCTGATTCAAACGATTTGCAAAGATTTCTACCGCATGGGGAATTTACACCAGTATGCTGAAAGCAGGTATAAGTTGGTTTCAGTTAAAAGACACAGTCTGCTAGTGTAGGCCGCCTTTTTTTCATCAACAATCATTTTTTAACAATCGGATGTCTACAATCGGATGATCTACTATTACTTGGCGGCAACACACTAGCGTGTGTCTAAATACCTAAAAAGTCATAAAAACAACACCTATACCAAATGTTCTACAAGAGTTTAAATTAATTAAAAACAAAAGGAATTAGTAAAAACAAAACATATATGGTTCCTCTACATAACGTTGTGGAACATCACTGCTATATATCTATTCTTACACAAATGTTCAATTCGCACCTACTTGAATTGAGTCCAGAACGCAAAGGTTACACCAGTATAATCTGCTGTAGGTTTGCTGCGCTCCCAGCCGAAGCCATGGCGCCAGAAGGAGAGAGGGACAATTTTGCTAGGCAATTACAATCGGAAATGCCTAGGTTCTTTTACATGCCACAATCGACATGATCACGAGCCATCACAGGACCCTTCTCTACCCGAAAATACCAGAGGTGTCTGAGGTTAGGATCGAACCAAGAACCTCCAGCACATGAAATGGTCGTGCTAACCGTTAGCTACCTTGCCCCATACAAGTATAATCTCATGGAATACGACTCTGAGCTGAGTTAATGTCCTATTGCTCATTGTCACACTATAGAGCAGAGTCATGTGACGTCATATTGGCTACGAGACATTATTTGGAGGTAATAGCTACAAGGTGCACTAGATTAAAATGTAACGGAAAACAACGGCACTTCTAGTCAAGACAGTGCTCTGAAAGCGGGTTTCTTAGGCTTACAAAAACGTTGTTTTCTCCAACAACAAAAATCGCGCGTTATAGGCTTAAGAAATCCAGTCTAATAGCATTGGCTTCAATAAGACGATCTTCCTTTCTCCCTCCAGTGCTCCTTGCAGCTAACCCAGTTACTGACTCCACCATAGAATAATACACAATAATACTACGTTGTGTCACTGCCCTATTCAACCTTGTAAGTCTTTTTTTTTTTTGTGGTCAACTAGAAAACTCACAAAACTTTTAAATTCATCCGATTAAGTCTAATCAGAATCATCATCATGGTCCACTTTCCACGATAAGAAAACTCGAATATCCATGGAGAAATCGACTGATGGTGTTACAGTTAGGATGTGCTTACCAGTTCCAACTTCCCTTGTTGGGTGCTCAATTTTACGTTCAGTGTTTGTTTCCCCTTGTATTTGATATTACATTCACAGCGTCACATTTTCAGAGACGATCTACGCTTACCTGCCCTATCTCATAAATGGGTTGATTCCTTCGAGAACATATGAACTACAACGTTTCATTTATCTACGACAATTGTGGCAAACGTTATTGGGGTGACCCCTGACTTGGGACACCCGGTATTTTACAAATACGACAAGAGCTTTAGCACTACACTTTTGTCTAATACAGACACCCTTCGATCTTACATTATTCTGTGGGTGAAAAGGATCGGAGTTAGTGGCTCACCTCCTTCCGACTTCACTCTTTTGTACCTGCAGGCTAAAGTTGGATTTATTAAAGGCGTTTTATTTGCATATGTTATATAATAATAATAATAATAATAATCTGCTTTTATTCATGAGCTACAAAAGACATGAAGCACGAAATCCAAAGGAGGACTTGTGTGTGCAAGCAAAAGTTACAAGTTTAAATTTGTACAATTCCAACAAATAAATAACTAAATAAAATTTACTATACAAATATATTAAATTCTATATATACATTTTAACACTAGTTTGTTTTATACATAACAATATCACTTGTCAGTTAGTATCCTATTTTTTTATTTCTTGTTTAATTCTATTTTTGTAGGTTAGGTTTCTGAGGTCCCTTGGTAATTTGTTAAAATGAAGCGGTATTTGGTATGGCATGCCCCACTTTCCATACGAATTTCTCCAATGTGGCACTTTAAGCCAATTATTATCGGTTCTTATACTTCTTGTGGTTTGAATTTTGTGTTCGTTACAATAATAATACTTGGTTAAGTAATTCCATGTCAGAGTTTGTTCTATATTCATAATTCCATGTTGTTTTTGAATGTCTTTTGTACTGTCAACGATCTCTGTTTTTAAACAGAATTTTTTAAGCTTTATTTAGTATTCTTTGTATTTGATTCAATAGACTAGTTGTTGTTGCTCCGTAAATTATTAATCCGTAATTAATTTTTGACATGATTAATGCGTCATAAATCCTCTTTTTGTTTTTTATGTCCAAAATTGTATTTAGTTTATACAAAGTTGGTAACATTCTTCTAATACAGATTGAATATTCAAATTTAGCTCGTATTAGTAAATAATGGCCTATTTTTATCGTTTTCAATTTGTGAGCACTGCTCACATAGGTATGGGGGGGGGGGGGGGTAGTTGAAATTATAAATGAACGTAACTGCCAGACAGGGGTGACCAGGTTACTAGGTTCTAAATTTAAGCGTGGTTGGGTCACCGTCCTAGATCACCAGAACCCATAAAACGTATTATGGACTACTAAAATGGTGATGCTTTCTTTACCAGACGATATCACCAGAAATCTTCTTTCAGTTCCAAGGATTAAGTATCGCAAATTTGGGATACTCTAACAACACGGAATGGTCAACATAGCCAAAACTATGCCGTGTTTTCTACTGCCAATTCAGCAAAACAACAATTTTTGTAACGAAACTAATATTATATAACTAATAATATAACTTCATAATTATACAGGGTGTTCGGAAATTGGTGTCAAATATTTTGAGGGTCCGCTTTGTGATCAAAGATAGGAAGAAAAAGTCCTATAAACATGGGTCCGGAAATGCACCAGTCTTTAGTTACAGCCCCCCCCCCCCCCAGGTTTGGGGGTAAACAGTTCTTAAATACCTCGTAATGATTCACCGTTTCCATTCCAAACTCAGGATATGTGCCATATCATACCTGGTATTTCAGTACTTCATAATACAGTATTGGGTCGCACAACTTATCAGAGGGAGAGGTAATTTTCTTATGGGGGGGGGGGGGATCTGAGGTGGAGATTTACCTCCAAATCAAAACCAAGTTTATGCGATGATTTTTGTGGAAGCTGGAGCGTTAGACAAAGGCAACAAACAAACAAACAAATAAGTAACCAAATTCAAATGTGTGGGTTGAGTACAGTAATGTTGTTCTCGCCGCTTCGGCCAATGAAACAAGTGATCATCCGAATTCTAAGGATTCCCCCACTTTTACGTTTTAAGCTTCTTTGCTTGAAGAGTAGAAAACAAACACATTAAATCCCTCACTTTTAATGGCGAGGATACCCGATTGATAATGTTTGGTGCTCTCCACAGAGATGTACGTACAGTAGTT
>JAHWFP010034093.1:27274-45550 GCA_023313725.1 Lithobius niger | reverse complement strand
ACCAACCAGGGTTGTCACATGCTTTTGTTACCTTTTGCGTTCTTATTTGAAAAGCAAATAAAAGATTTCTATCTGAGATCAGGAATAACTTTCATGATTTCTTTACTGAGGTCATGGATAAGGGTTATAGCGACGGGTAAGGTAGTTGGTAGCGCTTTTTTTTAAACACCCTGTATAAGGCGAGATCTGACGAGGAAAATTCAGTCCAGATGCATTTCTGGACTCGAACACACGGCCTCCCAACCCTGGTGCAGTTGGGCAGGGCTACATGCACCATATGAGTAGGGAATCTCCACTACTGTTTCCCCTCTCGGGTGGTAGTAACTCCTCTTTATGGGATGGTAGTAACTCCCCGTTTGGGTTGTAGTAACTCCCCGTGCAGGGTCCAGAAATAAAATGCAAAAAATTTCCATTTATTTTGTTAGTCCTATGTAAGGAATATTCATTTTTTTTAAAGTGTATCTGCTAAATTCTAATTCGTCTTTTTTTTTAGGAACTCCAATTTAACTCCTCATTTTTTCCTCGTGTTTTTTTTTGGGGGGGGGGGGGGGGAAATTATTTCGTATATAATAAAAAAATAAAAATAAAAGGAATGAACGATTTTTCTTTCAAGAAAAAGAAAATGAATTCAAAATCATTGTTTACGTGTGCATATTGTGGAAAGGTCTATGCAACTCAGCAAGATTTGATCCATCATCTTCCCAACCATCGATCCGATCTTCGACCAGAGTGTTTACTCTTTGAAAACGAGTTGAAAGATATTGAAGGTGAAGTAAGGTGCAAGTTGGTGCATGATGATACGCATCGAATTTAATTCCGTAAAATTGAATCTCTCGATTCATCTCAAGCGCTCAATCTTATCGCGACTTGCTTGGATCAACTGACCAATTGTAAATTTCAACTGTGTTTAGAGGCAGATTTTACCAGGGATTCCAACACCGTGCGAGCCTATTTCTGGTCCCTCTATACAGCTATTTACAATGAATCTGATGTGTCGGAAATCTTGGAGGATGCTTGCAAAAAAATACAACAGTCAGTCGAAAGTTTCGAAGAAAAAGGTAGTGGTTGGCGCTTTTTGAAAGTTGGGGTATAACCGTAAAAGGGGCAAAAATCAATCATTTTTGCCCTAGTTCTTTCTTACCCTTGCCGAGTGCATTACGCAAGAAAAGCAAAGTTGTAGTGAATGTGGAAAATTCTGACGAAAAGTGCTTTCTATATTCCGTTTTAGCCGCTAAAATGAAGTGCTACGAAACCGAAGTTGAATATTACGAACCATTTTTGAATGCCGTAGACCATTCCACTCGACTCCACTCACTCGACTCCACTCGACTTACTCACTGTTTCCTTTTCCGGGGGATTGACCCTCCTGAATGTTATTGGTGTCTGCGGCCACTTATTCCTTGTTGATTGTTGCCATCTTGATGGTTTTTGTCGTCGTTTCCATCTTCCGCATGACATTGTGCGTAAATTGGGAGATAAGTCTGTCCTCCTGTCCGGTGTTTTTCAATTGTTGCAGGAGGTACAGATGTATGACAAGATTTAGATTAGGGGTTTGAATAATATCTCAAATAATATCTAATGTAATGTGTGGTGCAGTGGCAACCCGGACCACTGCACTGTGACTGAGGTTGGCGCTAATTACCAAGCTGTCGACGCGCCATTAAGCCTCATCTCCCCCCCCCCCTTTCCATGTTGACGTTCCCCGTGAGTCTACGGCAAATCGATAGGGTTACACCGGATGAGAGTGAACAAAAATATGGAAGGAGAACTAATTGACCTGTTACTCATAGCCGACGAAAAAGGAAATACTCATTACTGCGCCATCCTCGATATTGATAGGGTACTCCGATTTCGAGGTGTTGGAAGTAACAGGAAATTTTACTATCGTAATTGCTTAACTGCCTTTGGTAAAGAACAATTCATGATGGAGCACACCAGTAAATGTGTGAGATTGAATAGGGCGCAAGTACTCACTTTCTTACCACCCGGCGCTAACATGTTAAAATTCCTTCAGTATGATAGACGCAATCCTCATCCTTGGGTAATTTATGCAGATTTCGAATGTATGCTCAGACCCGCGCAAACTAGTAGCACCGATCCATCCTTGAGTTCGTCTACTAAAGTCATTTTGCATTCGCCTACTAGTTTTGGCTACGTCGTTGTTGGTCCACAAAATGAAATCGTGAGTCAAAAATTCTACCTCGGTGAGGACGCGGTGGATAAGTTTTACGAATGTATGAATAGCGAAATTCAAAAGTTTGCCTAGATTATCTCACGACCGAAACATCTGATGACGATGAAATTCGGTTCTCGAAAACCGATATTTGTTACTACTGCAACAAAGTAATCATCTCCAATAAAGTGAGAGATCACTGCCACTTCACGGGAAAGTTCAGAGGTGCTTCTCACGTAAAATGCAATCTGGAGGCTAGAACAATAAATACTATCCCGGTCGTCTTCCATAACTTGGAAGGTTACGATATGCATCTACTGATTTCTGGGACAGAAAACTTCCCTTCGGGAGTAGATGTTCTTGCTAGAAACACCGAGCGTTTCATGAGTATGACCATTACGCGGTACTTTTCCTTCGGTGGAAAGGACCTTTCGGTAAGGTTGCGGTTTTTAGACAGTTATAGTTTTTTATCTTCCTCGCTCAAAACTTTGGGTAAAAACGACAAGAAAGATCGACCTTTCCTCATCTTAAAAACTGCTCTCGATTCGGTAGATTGGTTCAAGCCAGAAGCGAAAAAGGAAGAAATCTTGGATTTATCAATGCAAAAAGGCTACTACCTGTACGAGTACGTGCAGTCTATGGATGAGTTTGAGAACCAGGAATTACCTCCTAAAGCAGCATTCTTCTCCTCTCTACGAGGCGAAGGCATCACCAACACGGAGTACGATCAAGCAAAGTCAGTTTGAAAGTTGCTGAAGGAGAAGGTTTTTAAAAATTACCATCTCGTATATCAGATGATCGACGTATATTTTCTAGCCGACATTTTTCAGACTTTCAGGGAAGCTTGCTTGGTCAATGATGGCATAGATCCTTGCTACTACGTATCCACACCAGGGTTTAGTTGGGCAGCCGCCTTGAAAAACACCAAAGCCGAACTAGAACTGTTTACGCACGGAGGAAAGCATAACTTTATAACTTCTGGTATCAGAGGTGGAACAACTTTTGTGTCGAAAAGGCATTCTATCGCCAATAACAAATATCTACCAGATACTTACGAAAATTTACCTAGTCTATATCTAGTAGATTTGGATGTCAACAACTTATATGGACTAGCCATGACGGAATTCCTTCCCTACGATCGATTTAGTTGGCTGACGAGGAAAGAAATTCTCGAATTTTGCTTGGCATCGGTTGAAAAAGATTCGGAATGCGGTTATATATTGGAAGTGGACTTGGACTATCCATCCGAGCTACACGATAATCACAACGATTATCCTTTAGCACCGGAAAAGTTTAAAATAATGCCAAAACTCGTGTCCCCCTTCATGAAAGAAATGACAGGAAACAAGAAGATCGTTTCTACTTCCAAATTGACGACTAACCTGCTCCCGAAGAAAAACTATATAGTTCATTACAGAAATTTATAATTTTACTTGAAGCATGGTTTAATTTTCAAAGTATTCACAGAATTCTAAAATTTCGTCAGAAGCAATGGCTAAAATCTTACATAGAATTTAACACCAAGAAGCGTCAACTCGCAACGACGACGTTCGAAAAAGATTTTTTCAAATTGAAAAATAATTCGGTGTTTGGAAAAACGATGGAAAACAAATCGGGGCGTTTATCCGTGAAGTTGTCCGATAATCCAAAAAAATCTATCAAGTACAGCACTCTGCCACACGCGGATTCATTCAAGATCCTCAACGAAAATCTCTTACAAGTAAACTTGAGACTTCGTAAGATCAAGTGCGACTTACCGACTTACTATGGTTTTTGCATCCTCGAACTTTCCAAACTCACAATGTATGAATTTCACTACGAGTTCATGCGTCCAAAATACGAAGACCGAGCACGTTTACTTTTCATGGATACCGACAGTCTGTTCTATGCGGTAGAGACTGAAGATTTTTACCGGAACATGGAAGTTGAGTCAGATAGATTCGATACTAGCAATTCTGATTCATCGTATCATCTATACAGTATTAAAAACAAACAAGTCCTGGGGAAAATGAAAGATGAGACGCTGGCATCCCGGTAAAAGAATTTGTAGGCTTGAAAGCAAAAATGTACTCAGTTTTAGTAGGGGAAGAGAGTATTAGAAAGGCTAAAGGGATTAGTAAAGCGTTTATTTAAAAAAGTCTTAGTCACGAAGACTACAAAAAAGCGCTATTTTCGAAAACATCGTCGAAAGCCACGTGGATGAGCATTCAAAGTAAGGATCATCAGCTCGCTACGGTTGAAATTTCAAAATCTTCCGTATCTCCTTACGATGATGAGAGATTCGTGTTGGATGATGGAATAAATACGTTAGCGCACGGTCAGTATAGAACGGGTATAGCGCATGATTTTATAGACGTATAATCGATCCGATGGAGGATGAAGAAGCTGAAGAGCAAGTTTTGCTGGAGAAAGATGGGGGGGGGATTGAGGCTTAATGGCGCGTCGACAACTTGGTCATTAGCGCCAACCTCAGTCACAGTGCAGTGATCCGGGTTGCCACTGCACCACACAAAGATGAGGAGGAAGAATCATAAGGCACTGAAATACCAAAACGAAGCGAAGAAGAAAAAATAGTAGCTAATAAGAGGAAAAAAGCCGCGGCTGCTCGTAAGAAACATGCGATAGAAACTGTCGAACAGAGAAAAGCTAGGTTGGAGAAAATGGCCGCTGATTTTCGCAAAATACTTGCGACAGAAACTGTCGAACAAACAAAATCTTGGTTGGAGAAAATGGCCGCCACTAAAAGAAGAAAATTAATATTCAGATGAACTGCTAATATGATCTGTTGTACTTAAAAGTCAAGTACAAATTATTTAAAAAGATAAACTGCTAATGTTATCAGTCCAGCTATTAAATTTTTAATCATATCCCTTCCACTTATAGTATAGCACTAAAAATAAATCTGGGACGAGAGTTTTTTTAATTTTTTGTTTGTAACCTCCGAGCACCGGTTCGTTCAATTCGTCTTATAATACATAAGTAGCAGGTTCGGTTTTTTTGACTTTACGGATTGTGAAAACTTCGTTAGTAAAATTTTGTAAATAACCTTTATCAAACATTTTCCTAACTTCAGAAATTCTGACTTTGTTTCCTACGAAAATTTGGGTTTTTTCAACGATTGTTTCGATTTAATTTTCAGTGACGATTTGTGACGTCTGGTTACTTCCCTTGGTTTTAATTTAGTTGTGGAGTGAACCGTGTCATTGTATCGTGAAACTAACTAATCAATAATGTGTATCCATTGGTAGTTCCCCTGCTTGGTGAATTGTTTCCACATGCGACTTTTCAACGTTCTGTTGAAACGTTCTACAACGCTCGCTTTCTTCTCAGAATGGGTAGAGTACAGATTGATGTTGTGACGCATAAGGAGTGCTTTAAAGTTTTTATTGTAGAATTCACTGCCTAAATCAACTTGTAAATTTTTAGGGGGTGTCGTTCCTTCGAGTATCTTTTTAAAGGCTTCCGTAACGACTACACCGGATTTTGATTTAAGGGGAATAGCCCAAGAAAACTTGGACATGACGTTAATGCAAGTCAGAAGATAGTTAAATCCTGTATTAACGTTAGAGTAAGGTATCATTTCCACCAAGTCTGCTTGCCATAGATCATTCAGACTACGCACAATCACTTTCCGCCTCGGAAAATGTTTCTGTGTCGGTTTGTGGATTTCGTTTACGAGTTGAACCATTTCGTTTTTTTTTCTTCACATTCCGAACTTGAGCTTCGTCCCCATGATTTTTTAAACGATCGCAGCGGCTTATTTTTCTCTCCAAGAGGTCGACGGATACTTACGTACTTTTCGAGCTTTTGATAAAAGAATTTCATCGGCGACGTGCCATTCGTTTAAATTTGAACTTTTTGAGTAGGCAATGACGTGTTCTTTACACGCCTCATCCAGTTTATTTATTCCAGGATCCCCTTTAGCTAATCTCTGGTTTAGTTTTGTTCCTGTTCCACAATATTGATATCTGGGTAAATGTACTAATACCGGTAAATGGTCTACGATTTTATTTACGATTCCTTTCCCAGACTTGATGAAGGTAGATCTTTTCGTTCCGCAAACTTCGCAAAAGTAGACTTCCATGCTTCTGTTATTTTTCGATGTAATAATAGTAGGAGGTTCGGACCGGTTAGGTGTGGGTGGTTTACATTTCACGCAATACTTCATCTTGGCCTCTTTTTTTATTATACAAAATTTTTTTATTGTGAACCTAAATTTTGATAAGCGTTCTTTTTTTCTCGGGCGGTGATGACTCGTCGTTGTTAAAATTCTAAAATTCTAAAATTTCTATCATTTCGTTCCTGTGACCGCCGTGACCCGCTTGGGTTGACCCGTACAAAAGTCTCAGTCTTTCGACCAGATCGTTAGGATCGTCGTAGTACCTGTAATCCACCCTACTCCCGTTTTTTTTTTACCATACCAGTTCCCTTTTTCTTCGTTTTCGTATCCTCCCAGAGAAGACCGATTATCGACACGTACTTGGCACTACGATTCGACTTAGGTTTTCGAGTGCCCGGATCGTTGTTTTGGTTGATAGCGTGCGTGTTTTTTAAAAGAGAAGCGTAACTCGCTTTGACTTCGGGAGCATATGACGGCTCCTTCAAATCCTTAAAAACCAGCAAACTCCAAAGTCCTCGTCGTCCCGCGTACTGATTACCACCGACCACTATGTCGTTCTCGAATATTTTTATGGGTTTATTAGCGATGCTCATTTCTCCAGTTTTCATGTCGTATTGCAGCCCGAAGACAGGATCGGTCTCTTTGGGATTTTGGAAAAATTTCATCAGGAAATATTTCGCCGTTTGGCCTATGACTTGGCCAGGTAACAGAATATCCAAAGATCTGAGGGTTGGGAAATTTGGAAGTTCTGGAGGCGTCGACACGCGTCTGTTTTGTATTGCTGAAAGTGTGGAAGTGACTTTCAAAACCGTACTGATAGATGCGTATTCGGTTTGCGTAGTTGGAGTCGAGTATTCGTAAATATTGGGATCTCGCGCTATCGGAGTTGCATGCTCGACGGAAGGTTCAAACTTCTATGTCTTGTTCCCCGTGGTTGCCCACTCTTCACCATCGTCATCCTCGGATTTATAAATTTTTTTATTGGAGTAATAATTCGTATACGTTTTAGTCACTTTCTCGTTGGAAAACCGGCAATAGGTTTCGCAGGACTCACTACGGGTGGTGGTGGATTAACAACGGTAGGTATTAAAGTACTAACGGCGGGTTTAAAAAATTCCTATAAAGATTCTTCTTGATCTCGTTCGTCCAAACGTTTTCCAAATAAACGCTTTTTGAGATTTTCTATTTCACGTTTCTTTTCCATGTTATCTTTTTTCTTTCATTTGTTTTTTATCATCGAACGAAAACGTAAGTTTATAACGTCCTCGTTTAACGTTTTGTCGATCGATAAAAACCCGTACGGATCGTCCCAACACGTTCTACACAACATTTTAAACTCTGGAAATTCCATGTCGGGACCGACGTGATTTTCGTATAAATGTTTCATGTTTAAATCATCCACGGGAAATACGATTAATAAATTAGCGTTATCTCTAACCACTTGTTTGGGAATTCTGGTGTAAGACCGACTGCAATAAAAAACGTCGGTGTTAGAATGACGGCCTTGAGCGAAGTAACGTTCTATGTTTTTTTTGTTTGTCTAAAAGAACATCGTCAAAAACCATGAGATTACGAAACTTGGTGTCCAACTCCTCGGGAGGAATTAAATCGTTTTGAGAGTCGTGAAAACTCGCGATCTCCCGCCCTACGGTTCCCTCAATTTTCGGAAAATATACACTGTAAAGCTCGGTATTTCACTTGACACAGAGTTTTGCTGTACACGTATAATCTGTCGTAATCCAACCATCCTTCGTTACAGATAAAATTAAAGAGTAAGTTCGTCTTCCCGCAGTTTGCTGGCCTATAATCGGGCAACTAATGTTTGAAGGAAGAAACGGATGATTTTTGGGTTTCTTGATCGGCACGAAGAAATCGTAATTTTGAATATCCATCGTTTTTTCTTATTCAGTAATCAAACTCATAAAGTCTTTGTCCGAAAACTTTTCGTTGAATGTATTAGATTCGACGACTCCGTAATCTACGTTACACCAAAGTTTTACGGTTCTGGGAGCGTCGTTGCTGATGTATACGGAGTTAATTTTACCACTAACTTCCGACAAGGACATACTTCCGCACGGAGCCAAGTTAAACCACGGTATTTCTATAACATTTTTGTTAAGTTTTCCTTTAGTTTTGGGGATGTTGTTGTACACCCACGTTCTGAGACATAGCGGTTTACCCGACTCACCATCTGCCTTTTGACAAAATGGGTAGCAGGTGAAAGCTGGGTGCGAGTAATTTGGGTAACTGAACATCGTCAGAGAAACGGGTATCTGCTCGTTGGTTTCAATTTCTAATTTTTCGCAGATGTATCGTTTAAGATTTTTCATCGCGGTTTGAGATTCGGGGGTCGACGGAGAAATCCATCCCTTACACCTGGAATCTTTGTTCAAAATGGGAGAACCTATTCCTTTTAAATCCTCGAATTCTACGGAAGGAGATAGACGTACATTACTCCATTTTTTAAGTTCGTCGCATTTTCCGTCTTAACTTCTAGAGAATTTGATTGCAACAGACTCGAAACATTTCCATACCAGGTAGAATAAGACATTTCTTATTCCTTTTGTTTATATATATAAAAAAAAGAATCGTCAAAATGCCAGTTAATAAATTTGGACAGTCTTTGAAACGAAAGCAAAGAGATGTGAAAGGGGTTCCGGGTATAGGATTTATATTAGACCTGAACCATGATTACGACATGCAGAATAAGCGACTGACTAAAGTCGGAGCTGCAAACAGAACCCGAAGATGTCGTAATTTATTCCCAATTTACCAAATTAGAAAACGAAGTAAAACAATTTAAAGCCGACGTAGGATTGAAGAGAGATGCAGATGGACATTTTAACGCTGAAAAGAAACGTATTAAAGATCTGGAAACTCCCTCGCAATCTAAGGATGCAGCGACTAAGGATTACGTCGATTCAAAAACTGTATCGGATATGCGAATGAATCGCTTAACTAATCTAGCTGCTGGTAAAGATCCCGAAGATGCGGTGACTTATTCTCAGTTGATATATGTAAAAAATTTAAAAACTACGTTGGAGGAAAGTGCCGATGGTCAACTCGATGCGAAAGATAGACGAATCAAGGATCTGGCATCCCCCGCACAATCTAAAGATGCGGCGAATAAAGAATACGTCGACGCAAAGCTTCTCGTCATAAACGAAGTAGAAACCAAACTCGGTTACGCTTTGAAGGAAGGTCCCGAAGGACTGCTCGATGCAAAAAAAACGAATCAAGGACCTTGCATCCCCCGCACAATCTAAGGATGCCGAGAATAAAGAATACATCGACGCAAAGCTTCTCGTCATAAACGAATTAGAAACCAAACTTGACAATGCCTTGATTATGGACTCTCACGAAATATTCAACGCAAAAAATAAACGAATCAATAACCTCATGAGCCCGGAAAAACCTTCAGAAGCTGTTACTAGAGAATTTCTTTTCGAGACTGTTAGAGAAGGGTACCGCATAGATACACTTCACTCGACATTGAACGAGGATGAGGGTGAGCGTTTGGTACTCGATGCACAACAGAGATGAATCAAGAATCTAGCATCACCCACACAATCTAAGGGTGCCGCGAATAAAGAATACGTCGACACGAAGCTTCTTGGTATAAACGAATTAGAAACCAATCTTGACAATGCCTTGATCATGGACTCTCGTGACATATTCGACGCAAAAAATAAACGAATCAGTAACCTGGCGAGCCCCGAAAGCCCTTCGGAAGCTGTTAATAGAGACTATTTCGTCGAGGTTAGTAGAGATGCCTACAAAATAGATAAACTTCAAACGGTGTTGAACGAGGAAGAGAACGGGGTACTCGATGCAAAAAAATAGACGAATCAAATTTACGCTCCCTCGGAACACGACGTGGCTACTAAGGGTTACGTCGATAGTCGAATGGTTATTTTAAACTTAGAAAAAACTCACACCAGATGTGGAGGAAGCCAAGAATCCTTTTGACAACGTCGGTTTTGTGATGGAAAGATATATAAATCCACGTATCGACTGTATAGTTACTTTTCGCGGAACTAGTCTTTACCCTAAAGGTCACTTTTTTACATGTAACAATAACTATCCTCTCCAATACTACTTATCAACATCCGGTTGGTATATCCTGGGAATGAATATAGGAAGTAGCGGAGACTATATACCTAGTTCAGACCCTCCAGATATAAAGATTCGGTGTTTAATACTCATTTTTTTGATTTGTCGGCAAGTATACCCGAAGACAAAGGATTTCAAGTTTATCTCGGTTCCGAGAAACTTCTCCAACCATCAACTTTAAGTATAACGGAGATACCGATCATCGTGCGCGATGGTAATGTGATTTATATAATGGCTGATACGGCAAGCACGGAGGATAAAGAATACCAGATAGATATGTTATATATCTATCTGGTAATCTTTATCCTCCTAATCAATACCAATACCAAAACCAATACCTAACCAAGACCATGGTCAAAGCAGAGACCTGCCAATCCATACAAAGAACAATGGGGATAACCGAGTTAAATAGCTAACCGTGTTAAAATATCTTCGTAATCATATCCCTTGCACGAGAAACTTAGAAAAAATAAACAGAAATGACCGCACAATGTTTGATTAAAATTTTGCACCCTGTCGTAATTGTATTTAACAGGACCCAAATACTCCGAAATGGATGTTGGTGGTTCGAGGTTGCCGAAACTGTCGAAATAACAGGGTATGTCAGTAACTGTCGAGTAAGCCAGCTAATGACTTCCGTTTGCATCGTGAAAATTTTCGAGATTAACGATGCCGCATTCGCCACGAGGTTTAGGTTTTAACGGCAGACGATCCTTGCTAAAAGTACCTCTGTATTTAGAAATTTTTTAAACTTTGACTAATCTGTTTAAATCGAGATTCGTTAACGGTTTAGTAAAATCGATCAGACCTTCACTGGGTTTAGAAAGAGCCCTCTGCCACGATTCGTTTTTTTTTTCTTGTTACGTTTCAATCCCGAACCCTCCATCTTCTTGTTATGTCTCACAATTTCTTCCATTACCTTAGCATCGTTCTGGCTCTTTTTAACTGCGGCGGCGATACCGGTGGCACCTCCGGCTAGTCCCACCAATGCCAACAATGGTAAAAACCCACCTCGTTTCGCGATCTTTTTTCTTTTCACCCCGCTCCGTTTTTCTCCGATTTCACTTGTTTTTGGTTCTTGTCTCGCCATCTCCCTTTTTTTAATAAATCACTTCGACTTTGCCTTTATCCAATTTCAAACTCATTTTTCTATCACCGATCTACAGAGCATGGCACGTTGTGTTAGCTGGAACTGCGGCGTTAAATTTCAACTTTACTTGCACGTCGACTAGGCCGGACTGAATTCTCTCCGAATGCTTGGAACAGTCCAAAACTACTAGAGGATACGTCTTTTTAAACTGCACTGAATCGATACACAAGTCCTCGACATCGTACAAAGCGCGTCTAAACTCTTGAGCCATTCTATACAGAATCGAGTATTCTCCAGTAGCGTAATTTACGTTCAAGTTCAAGAACGGGTAATGTTCGGAATTTAAAGTTACGTGAGCATCTTGAAGACTGCAGTGATCGAATACGGCTGGATTTTTAGTGTGCGCATCTTTTCTATCAGTCTAAAGAGCTAGAATAACCCACCTCGATTTTTCGACGGCCGAAGTAGTAAGCACGCGCCATGTGAAACTAGTGCTCTGAGGAAGTTCACAACTATCTTAATGCCAGTACCTAAAACCCAAGTCCACGTTCATCGCACCATCTATGTAGCTAAAAAGCCTAAGTTTTCGCTCGTCGGATGTGGTTACGTGCGGTACGTGCCACGAAACGCTACTCAATTCGACTTTCCCAACGGCTGTTGCATCTGCCCTAAATACAGCGTCGTCATTGCTCGCCCTAGACAACGTTAGGACATGCTTGGCACCGTACAGCACCTTGTCATAATTTTCGAAAAATCCCATGCAGTGTTTTAAAGGAATGGTGAACGAGAAGTTTCCTTTAGGAGCCATTTCCTTCACGATGATGGAATGCCGTAATTTGAATCTGATGTTATCGTTTAAACTGGCCGCGGATTCTGCTGCATCTAACGCCCAGCAGTTCCCCAGCAACGACACTTGATCGGTCGAACCGTACGTAAGAAGACCTTTCATAAGAGTACCATAACCGGGTAATTTTAACTCGTCCACTAGCTTATCGCCAAGTGATATTTAATGCTGGAAAACGGGTACATTGAACCATTATTGATGAGAGACACTGCGTCTGCATCGGCAAAACTAGAACCGTTGGCATTCAGTAACCTGCCTTTAATCAGAAGATAACTATTCACGACGTGTAGGAACAAATACTGGTTTTTGATTACGATTCTAATTTCCGAATTGACGTTGTTTAGATTGGTTCCTACTATCGGAATATATTCGTGAAATGCGTAGCTCTCCACAGAAGAATCTTGTTGTAAAGATTCGTTTAAATCGAGGTAATGTTCCGTTAAACTCATCTTCTCACTCTCGTTATAAATTTGATGAATGCTGCGTTTTTTGCCCTTAATTGATTATTATCTACGACGAATCCTTTTCCAATTATCCTTTTTTTTTCTTTCGAATACTAACATTCTTTTTTTAATATGTACAAAATTATTTTTTAGACCTCAGATCTGACGGTAAGGGTTTCCCCGTTTAAATTTATCATTTCGTTCTCTTGAGAAGTTAACGAAATACGAATATTACGAATCTTGTCGGTAGTTACAGGAAGGTAAATTAAATTTTTGGGGGAAATTATCATTTTTATAACCCAGTGGCACTCCCGGATAAAAAGCGTATATGCAAGGTTGAGTGTCGTCATTCACGTAGGAAGACCCGATTATGATAGTATGAACGAAAATTGTATTCAACCCCATTATATCCATGGATTTTTGACCTTGCTGAGTTTTAGTGTAAGTTCCCTGAAGGAACCCTAGAACAGTTCCTAAGTTATTGTCTCCCAGAAACGAAACGCCGTAAAGTGGATTATTTACAACCAAATTTGTTTTTAAAGTATTATGGTTCGGTTCTAAAATGATGGCATTTTTTTCGTGACCACTTCCTTCCAAAGTAGACTGTATAAAATTATTCAAGTCCGAAATTTCGTAAGCGCCGGGAACGACTCGCACCTCAAACCAATTCGCTCCACGGTCGATCGTGTACAAAAATTCGTTACTGTCAGCATGCACGTTGAAAATACTGTAGTATGTATCCAAGGAGACGAGCGCCATTTCATACTCTTTTTAGGGTCTAGGTAAATGGGCGTTTATAAATTGCAGCTCAGTTCGCCACCTATTCCCGTTAAAATTATTGAACTCGAATCCATGCCTTTTCTTTTTTTTTGTTATTTATTTTTAATAATGAAAAAAAGTACCGAAAGACACCTTGCCACCATCCTCCAAATCGATGAAAACGAAGAAAAGTACCGAGAGGCACTTTTCCCACTATTGCCCACATCAACGAAAACGGAAAAAAAGGAAGCAAAAGGGACTTTCCCACCATCTTTCAGTCGGTGAAAAATCGGAAGTGACCCCCCTTCATCACGTGACCGGAAGTGACGTCATTACCCCCATTTTAATCACGTGATCGGAAGTGACGTCATAGAAGAAGCACTTTCCCACCCTCCTGCAGACTGACAAAAAATGAATAAAAGGTAACAAAAGGCACCTTCCTCCAGATTGACAAAAACCGGAAGTGACGTCCCACTTTTCATCGTACGACCGGAAGCGCATCATTACCCCGACTTTGAGCACGTGGCCGGAATTGACATCACAGGAGGAAGCAAAAAATAATTTCTCACCCTCGTCCAGATCGATGAAAACCGGAAAACAAATAGTAAAAACCACTTTTCCACCCTCCTCCAGATTGACGAATAATGGAAGAGATGCCATTACCCTCCACTTTTCATCAGGTGATTGGAAGTGCATTATTACCCCCACTTTTATTAGGTGACCATAAGTGGGGGGTATATATGTAACCGAATATCGTATTTTACCACTACTACCGAAACATTGTTATAATCATACTATTGGCATTTTGAAGGTGAAAACCGAGAGCTTCTACCTGTGAGCACTTGAAAACTACAAAAATTAATAAAGAATTGGCTAATAGTCCTTCGAAAAAATTTTTATTATGTGATTATTACTGCATTCACTGTTTTATTACTATTGTTAATATTTTAATAAGATAATACGTAATTGTGATCATGAAACCTCGTTTATATATACTTTTTTTAGTACCAATTTCCTTTGTGTATGTGCAACTTCCTGGGCAACAACCTCCAACAGAAATTTGGCCCAAGTTAGGTTGGTTGGATGTGAGTGATTCCTACGAAGGATTATTCTTCAGAGTGGCTGGAGGCAGTGCAGCACCTTTTGGAGAACTACAAGAAGGGAGCACTTCAAACCTCAAAATTGAAGTAAATCATTATGGAGGTGGAAATTCATTCCGAGATTACAAAACTTTACCATCAGAGGATATTTGGAGTGAAAGCAATACGGACGATGCTGTCCGGAACTACCAGTGGGGGTTAACATTTCGTTCCCCTAATACCGAAATTCGTCCACGAAACAAGGCCGTTAAAGTATGGAAGCGAGTACTTTAATTTCTGACTTTTGAATGTTGATAATTCCTAACGGTTTGCTATCCCATTTCATTGTTTTTGTATATGGACAAGCTTATTCCAATACGGTGGTTACGAAGTGGAAGGAGATTGTCATTAACATGTGTCTGAACAATGATATATAATAAAATGCGATATATATATATAGATACAGTCTTCATTTTGTCTTCTTTCTTCTCTTTCATGTGAGTGTTTGTGTTGGTACTGTGTGTGTGAATTTTGAATATGTGAAATATCCTACGGTTTTGTTTGATTGATAAGTTAGTGATGAACATATATGTGTGTGCATGGACGTTGATACGTAACAAATGATCGTTCAAATCTAGTTCAAATTATCGTTGGTTTCGTTAAACCAAGTGTATTCTTATGTGTTTTACTTGAACACCTTAATTACGAAAAAAGCTTTTAAAACGCACACACAAAAGTTCAACGACGTTTTGAAGAAAACATCCTCTGTCATCAGATTTTCAAATTTAAAAAAAAATTAAAAATACATGAAAATGTACTGCCGATTCAACCCATCTACAAATGACACCCTAATAGCATAAAAATTCTAAAACACAGCACATTGCCGTGTGTGACGGAGGATGTTTTCTCCGACACGTCGTCGAATTTTTGTGTGTGCACTTTAAAAGCGTCTTTTAAAATTAATTTCGCATTGGTGCTGCTTTTCCTTCAGTTCATTTGTACACCTTCATAGCTGTGAATTTCTTAGGTTATAAGCTGAAACTTTTTTTGTAAACGGTGAAGGTGTTTTTTGTTTAGTTAAATCCTAAACAAAACCCACAAGGGTGAAAGAATACCATGTTCAGCCAATCAAAGTAGTGATATCAGAGCCTAAATGGCTGCCACCAAGTTGCTACATTAGTTGCCAAGCTAATCCCACCAAGTATTAGATTAACGGCTAAATCAAGTATTGGTCAAGTATTTGATTTAACGTGTGAGGTAATAGACGGTAGGATTAGCTTGGCAACTAATGTAGCAACTTGGTAGCAGCCTATTTTGGCTCTGGTATCACTAGTTTTATTGGCTGAAACTTTGTGGGTTCTTTCACCCTTGTGGGATCTTCGTTTAGATGTCACTTCTTTTGTAGATTTTTTTGGTGGCATCTTATTTTAGCCACAGACCAGTTATCTACTATCTACCTAAAACCACAACTGGTATAAGAGCAGCCGCCAAGTTTCCAAAAAAGGTCGGCCTTTCAAAGTAGTGATATCATTCAACCAGGGAAAGGCCGCCAAGGTTAATCCTATTATCCAAGTTAATCGCACCTACTAATAGTTTTAAAGTTAAATAAAAACTAGAAGGTTGCTACTAGCGGTAGCTATCTTCATGTTTTCATTTTACGTCCAAAGTATTATTCCGTGCGATTAACTATGCTGATAAGATCAACCTTGGCGACCTTTCCCTGGTTGAAAGATATCACTACTTTGGTCGAAAAATATTCAATACGAACGGAGATATAAATTTTTTTAAGTTTTGCTGCAGTAATGATTTCAATCATATAGATAATAGCGTTTGGTGATTTACATTCAACCATCAACAATAAGTAGCGTGGGCTGCGGATTTATTAAAAGCTTAGTGGCCCGAAGCCCTGCGCCTTACTACAGACAACTAGCGCGTCTATTTTATCGACAATGATGTGATGCCGATTATTTCTGGCAGTCCATTTGCATTGTTACTCGTTGACACTAATAACGAGTAATGCTTATTTTGATCACTAGTGGCGCTTTTCCAACATACGGAAAAATAGCATTACAAATGATTGCAATCTTTTTAGTTAATGCCTCCCCAAACGTCCAACCATAAATGGCACATATTGGAGTTAAAAAAGTGTTGAATACCAAATTTCATTCGTATGGGTCGCATAATTTATTTTATATGAGTGAAATTAGTAGTTAGTAGTCAGTAGTCAGTTAAAATCAACGATATTCATGCACTTTTATGACATTCATACAGTTTCTGCACGTGATTGAAAAACAACTATTGCTTGTCAGGGCACAAAGACTTCCCAATTTCAACAATTGTCAAGCTGTTTCGCCGCATAGGTATCCTCGCCATCTTGAAATATGCTCAGCTTTGGTTTTTGTTGAAGTACCAAAGCTAGTTCACGGGGTTTCAAAGGGTTTAACGAGCGTTAACCACTCCTAGTCATCTGCCCGAAGCCAGTGGCCATGCAACAACAATGCAAGAAATAAACAATGACTTTCTTACAATGAAGTAACAATGAAGTGTGACAATTATTGAACTTGGCGGGCAGCCCACTAGCATGGTCCTTGATTGCTGGTCTTTATCTTTTTCTACATTCGTTCGTGTTTTTGTTTGCATTCATTTTTCAAGTGTGTTGGTTGGTATGTCTGTTTGTCAATATGACATTTTTGAACAGTATATTTTGTGTATTGTTTTGTGTTAGAAAATCTTTAAAATTTGTATTCATATATTTGTTTATCTGGTTAAGTTTTTTTTAAGTAATTATTATAGTGTTTTTAACGATTGCTTGAGTACTTGGCTCTTTCGCGGCATCAATGCACCATCACTGTTTCAGTAATAGCGCAAACAATCGATGAAAACAACTTTGAAACATTCCAACTGAATTCTGAAAGCACGCATTGAAGAACTAAATCAATCGTTTAGTCATTTCGGCCGTCCACTTTTTAGGATGCTCAAATTACAGATTTTGCGCCCTACAGTTTAAAACTGGAATATTTGAGCGGAAACAGTAATTTCATTATGGTTTTTAACAACCAATTATTACCCTTTCGCCGGCTGACAACGTAACTTTCTCCTCTCCCAAGAATTGTTGCACCTCTACTCCAATGTAGTGTGCCTGTCCTGTTTGTTGCGTCATTGTAGCATGTTTCACATTGTAACGATTTCCCATTGCCGGCTGTGATAAAACGAGCTCTAAGGGCATTTTTAAAGGTGAAGCGTTGGCGGGTTTAGTTTTAATTCTTCCACGTGTGTATGTTGTAATTTTTGTGTGCATATTTAATCCACAAATTTTTAACGTTTTGTTTGCTGTCAATACTCCGACCATGCGTTTGCCCATGTTTATCACTTGTCGCCAACACACTAGCATGTGTGTAGAGTTAACGTGAGTCAGCTCAATCAATTTTCCATAATTTATCTTCATTTTATGGGAAATATATTTGATCTTTAACCGTATTAAACGTCAATTTTCTTCTTCTTGTCCCCCGTCATTAAAAACGGGTAGCTGCAAAAAAGGTTTGTAGAATCTAGTGGCATTTAGTGCAATGTAGTTCTCTCTAGTGCATGCTCGCAGCAAGCAAAAGAAATTGCATCTAGTGCAATCTAGTTCTCTCTAGCGCTTGCTCGCAGCAAG